>CM035163.1:133479532-133708961 GCA_020205615.1 Panax quinquefolius | reverse complement strand
TATTATACATATCATACAAGAAATATTACTTCCTTTTACATTCATGATGATATATTAATTTTATCTCTTTTTAGAAAAACCATTTTCATAGGATATTAAAAACATTTTTCATTTAAGATATATAACAATATATAATGCAATAATATGTCCTAGAGCCTTTAAATAAAAAATCAATTATTATGCAATTGACCTTACATTTGTCTCTAGAAAGAAAAACTTCTTCCTTCACTTGAAAATCCCACCAACATTCTTTTATCAACGGATACCAAACATCATAAAATAATTTAGTACTTGAACATTTCATCATCAAAACATAAGGATGGAATATGGCAAAGTCAACATTCTCCCCTTTTGATGATGACAACCCAAAAATTGTTTAACTCTCAATAACTCCCCCTAAATATATGTATAACATAAATAGCTCCCCTAAATCCATGCAACAATATCTCCAAGGTACTAAAATTTGAAATTCAAATTTCAAGAAATTTATTACTGCAGAATTGTTAGTTCATCAAATATCAAAATATTTCTCGCAAATATATCAAATATTTAAAATCTAAATCCCAAATTAAACATAAATCTTTTGGTAATGCACACCAAACCAAAACAAACATAAAATTTTAAAATTCGGCCCATAATCATCCAAAATAAACATAAATGCGATTATAAAACTCTCCCCTTTGTCATCAACCAAAAAGGGAAGCGGTTCAATCGTCGAGATCTACCACCGCCGTCACCGAGCTTCACGCTGAGTGAAATAGGGGCGATGATTTACACGATGGACCTTCTCAGCAATGCTAAAATCAGCAGCAAATTGGGGCGGCCTGGGAATGATAGTGGCAGGAGGTAGAGGTACATCGAGAAATTCTCCTTGATACTCAGCCAACCAATTGCAATGTACCCATTCCCGAACAGTGGAGTACTTATGCTACATATGAAGTTTAGAACCTACATCATTAAACCTCAGAGCCATAAACTCAGCTAACTCCCCAACTTGACTACTAACAAACTTAATTTCTTAACTCAACTAACAAAAATTTCTATTAAGTCGTCGTTGCATCAACTCAACCAAGGCAGTTGTTTGCACCTCAAAACCAGCTTGCAAATCGATAAACTCATCTTCAATGTTATGATAGAGTTTATTGATTTTAGGTGCACCCAATGGCAACTTACCTTTTTCCAACAAAGACATTCGATTATGAAGGGAAAACATTTCAAGTTGCATCTTTTCCTGATTACAAAGGATAACTTTCAACATGTCCATAATTTCAGGAGAAGATTGAGTGGGGGGATGAACAAGAGAGGATGGAATAGAGATTGGAGGAGCAGGAATCTCAGAATTAACACGAACAAATAAACCATCAAGTAACATAATACGTGACATTTTTAAAGAAGTAACGCTGATAAAATCAGTGACCAAAACAGAGTTTTCATTTTCAAAAGAGATTTTAAAATGATTAAACAAAGTAATGGAGTAAGATCAGTAAGGCAAACATGTGTCTTGGTTTTACGCAAACATGTAGTTATGTGATGAAGCATCGGTTGAGACAAATTAAAAGAAACACCTCTTAAAATCAGAGCAACAATGATCAAGTCTTGATAGGTAAAATCTGCTCCTCCACCTAAACGAGGCAACAAATTGTATCTAACAAGATGATGGAGGAATACTTGCTTGATAACTGTTGTTGTAGGAAAACTCCACCAATGGTAAGAACTTGTCCCAACTTCCCTTGAAGTCAAAGACACAGAGTCTTAATAAATCTTCAAGAGTTTGAATAGTCCTTTCGACGCCCATCCGCTTTGAGGATGATATCTTAAACTAAATTGTAAATCATACCCATAGCTTTTTGCAAACTAACCCAAAATCTTGAAGTGAATCTTGGGTCTCGATCAGAAACTATGGATACTGGCATACCATGCAATCTTACAATCTTGTTTATATACATACTAGCAAGACGTTCAAGTGTATAAGTTTCTCGTATCGGTAAGAAATGAGCAGACTTGGTCAATCTATCAACAATGACCCAAATCGCATATATATATATATATATATATATATATTTATAGGGGAGTGATTCATAGGCAAAGTTAGATGGGAGCCCATTTCATCCAACGCAGATCCCACCATTCATTTCTGTAATTCAAAAGCTGTAATTATTCCCATCCGCATAACTTTACAGATGACATATAACTTCTAAGTTCACATTAGTATAATAGTTGTGCGGATGGTATGTTTTATGTGCACAACTATTATGCGAATGGAATAAATCTTAGTTGATTATACCTTTTTTGTTCTCAAAAATTGTTTGATGATTGTTGAGAAAGTCGGTTTTAATTAATGAATCTTGATACGATGAAAAGCATAGTCGATTTTAGGTTTTCTAAGGCCCGAGTAAATTTTCTCAAGTGTGCCCCTTTATACAAATTAAACAAGTAAATAAATAAATTATCAACTAATTAATTTTATTAAAATTATAAGAATTTACAAAAGATAAAGAAGAATACTTTGGGGCCTCATTAAAACCTTGTTTGGGAAAATCCAAATGGGACAAAATCCCAAATGAAGAAAAAATAGCACCCTAGATTGTAAACATTGCATTAAAAAATGAAAACTACATATTTGAGTATACATGCTTCCTCTCGAATCACCATAAGCATTTTTGAAATATTACATAATTTACATCGAAATTATGTAATATTAAATTAATATAATATTACATAATTTCCAAGAATATTTTTTTTTAATTTACCTAAAATATATTTTAGTTAATCATTAATTTTATAATGTAATATTTACCGTAAATTATGTAATTTGGAGATCTATTTTGTCTTTTAATTTGGGGATCTAATTATTTAGTTATAAAGATTAATCCTTGAAAAATAATAATAGCAAGGCCTGGTTGCTCAAGTGGTCATTGGACCAAAATTCTAAATTAAAGGTTCCAAATTCGAATTTGTGCAATTAAAAATGCCCACGTCAGATCTACCACGTAGGCAGGTCAACGCACATGTGGCGCCTGGGACTCAAAGTCCAAATTTTTTAACAGTGGTCGACTTTGTATTTTACCCGTTTGTTTAATGGTCATTTCAAATTATTTGATCATTGTTGATTTTTGAATGTCAATTTAAGACATTTTGAAATTCAAAATTAAGAAAATTCATTAAAAATTATGAAACAATAAAACTTACAATGAATAATATTTTTTAGATTGTTAACGATAATGATTAAAATTTTAAAAAAAATTATGTCAATTTTAAATTTAAATATATCTTAAGTTGACTTTAAAAAATCAAATAATGATCAAATAATATAAAATGAAGGAAGTATTATTTATGAGAATAAATTCTATAAAGTTACCTGAAACTATGATAAAAATAAAAAAGAACAAACCCATTCTTGTTGAATGGGCTTCATAAATTCTTTGAAACCAATAACGATACCAATACCAGGAGGATTGTATTACATATCACTCATAGCGGGTGATGCTTTGAAATGGAGGCAAAGGACAATATAAACAAATAAATAGAATATAAAAGCATATGATGTGGGACTAATATTATCCCAATTGTAAAACTTATATTTACTTGTCATTCTAACCATTTTCTTATTAACGAGTTGTAGATTAATTTTTTGTGTGAATATTTAGAGTTAAATAGGACGTATTTAGAAAATTAATTTCTTTTTCAGTGTGTTTAATGAAATATATATATAGGGGAGTGATTCATAAGCAAAGTTAGATGGGAGCGCATTTCATCCAACGCAGATTTCACCATTCATTTACGTAATTCAAAAGTCAGTAATTATTCTCATCCGCATAACTTTACGGATGACATATAACTTCTAAGTTCACATTTGCATAATAGTTGTGCGGATGGTATGTTTTATCGCACAACTATTATGCGAATGTAAATAAATCTTAGTTGATTCTACCTTTTTGTTCTCAAAAATTGTTTGATGATTGATGAGAAAGTCGCTTTTAATTAATGAATCTTGATACGATGAACAAGCATAGTCGATTTTAGGTTTTCTAAGGCCCAAAATAATTTTTCTCAAGTGTGCCCCTTTATACAAATTAAACAAGTAAATAAATAAATTATCAACTAATTAATTTTATTAAAATTATAAGAATTTACAAAAGATAAGCAAGAATACTTTGGGGCCTCATTAAAACCTTGTTTGGGGAAATCCCAATGGGACAAAATCCCAAACGAAGAAAAAATAGCACCCCAGATTGTAAACATTGCATTAAAAACAAAAACAACATATTTAAGTATACATGCTTCCTCTCGAATCTCCATAAGCCTTTTTTGATTTAATCAATCTTCTTTTCATTCACAATTAATCGAAGCAAGGAATAATCACATGTGCCTAAAAAAATAGCAATGAAATTTGAACCACCAAACATCATTTAAAATGTCTTCTTGTTGCACTTTTAGTTGCAAAATCATCAATTATATTATCATATTTAATGTTTTCTAATATCGCTAATCCATTTAGCCTATCTTGAGTTGCGTTATGAATCGAGAGGATCAAGGATTTTCCTTCTTTTTGTGGTTAAGAGTCTTTTTTGATTCCCCATATTTATTGATTTGTTTTATATTATATTTTATAGTTAATATGAGACTTCTTTACTCAGTACGTTTCTTTTTGAGATTGAATATATAAAGACTGATTGAATTGATTGGCTTCCCTTTTCATTGACAGGTACTTGCGACAACTTCTTTTATTTTATTTTTTATTTTATTTTATACACATATATACAAGCTTATAAAAAAAATTGGCCCCCTTCAGCTGTGGGTCTCGGGGGCTGTAGCCCTTGCCCAAGGCCGACTCTGTGAACGAGTTATCCACTTCAGCCAAGACGTAACATTATTTCAAGTCTAAAAAACCTGTTTTAAGTTATCTTATAAATTGTTAAAGTCATTCTCACCCTTTAATAGTTTTTTAATTTTAAAAAATTTATTTTCCTATCTCCTAATTCATGTTGGAGAGTACTTCAGGGTTATAAATTTTCTTTTTAGGGTTATTTACAAAAAAAATTTGACTATTCTATTGATATTATCAAGTGTTCTTTTTAGCATTATATATCTTTCTTGTGAATTCAAGAATTTATCTTGATAGCACTAGTACGATATAAAATCATTAATATGTGTTAGAGCGTTTTAGTCTAACCATTATTAACGCGGCATCAAATTGTCAATGATTAATAACACAGTTGTTAAACTTACTACAAATTATGTTCTAATTATATTCTCAAGTATACATAGAAGTAATTTTATTCTCTTCCTACGACCTCGAGAAAAATGATTCGAGGTTTTGTCTAAAAAAAAGTTAATTACATATTAAACTCCGAAGTATACATCTTTTTACTATTCGTACTTCGATGTTTAAATATTTTCATCTCGTCACCTCAACTATTGTTAAATAAGCATAACTGATCCTTTTGGTCAATTTGTTCGTCGAAAAAATTGCCACGTGTCACAATTTAAATGGCCAAAAATTACAAAAGGGTCATTTATACTTACTTAACGGTACTTGGGATAATAGGATGAGAATCGTTTAAATGTCACGATATAAATAATAAAAGGGTGTATACATCAAGGTGTAATATGCAATTATCTCAACTAGGAATATAAAAATTATAGGTAGTTCTTTATAAATGTTAGAGTACAAAGAATCATATTAGAAATTACTTAAAAATTATTCCTTATTCTTCAATGCTTGAACAATACAATTTTGCTATTTTTTTTGGGAGACATGATTAATATGTCAACAAATTTATTTTTTGGGAGATATATATCATTTTTCAAGTAATTATAAAAATAATAGAATAAAAAAGCTAAACCAGCCTTGTTGGTTGGTACAATTTATTTATTTAATAAACTAAATATCCCAATTTTATGTTGCATATCACTCATTATGGGTGATGAGCAAATGCAGGGAAAAAATAATTTAAACAACTAATGAAAATATAAAAGCATTCAATGTGGGGGCAAAGATAACCAAGATGCTGAACTTACTATATATATATATATATATATATATATATATATATATATATATAGAGAGAGAGAGAGAGAGAGAGAGAGAGAGGTTATTTAATGATTTTTGGGACGATTAAAATTTCGTAGTCCCAATTATAAATGATGTATACTTCGAGAACATATATACTATTAATTATTCTTTAAAAAATCGGGTTTTTTCAACTCCACATTAATTAGTAATTGAAGTTACACAAACTAAACCCGAACCAAAAGGGGAGAAAGATTTCATAGTCGTGACAAACCAAAGCCCCGAAAGGCTCACTAACAAACTACCTCATTTAGAAGCTCGCTTACCTTTCCTTAGCTCTATAAAAGACCTTTTCTTGATCCCTAGAATATGTTTGTTTCTAGAGATTATAATCTCAAAATTATTAATATATCGAGATTGTAATTATAATTTCATGACTATTAATCCATTTTATAATTCATATACTAATAGTCTCAAGTCTAAATTTAAAAACAAACAAGATATTTGTGATTAATAATCGTATCCCAAGTATAATATATTCTTACAAACAAACATAACCTTAAGGTATTTGGTCGGTTTGGAAAATTAGAATCACTAATTCTTCACTATCATTACTTCTTCACTATCATTTTCAATATCACACAAGCACAACTGAATTCCTAGCTAATATGTTATTGGAGACGTGGCTTTTTTTTTTGCTAAATAAGACATGCCTATTTCCTCTTCCTAGACTACTTGAAAGACTGGCTTTATATAACCATTTAGATTAATAAGGTAGTGTAGAGATTTGTTTTAGAGTAATTATTGCATGTTCCATTATATAGCAAGTATAAATCTTCACACTAATGTTTCCTTTCTGAATTTGTTTTGAAGGGATTGCTATGTATGAAAAGGGTACCGTTATATATACAAGATAGTTCTTAAGTTTGGAGGTGGGAACTAAGATTATTTTATGAAAGAAGATTTGCGATAAAGTTAACTTTTAATTAATTGATCAATATAATTAATAAACGTGCAGCGCGAGAAATGATATCTCTTTTGTATGTCAAAGACCAGTATTGATTAATTAACTAACTTACTATAAAATTAACTTTATGATAATTCTGGAACGTCATTCAATAACAATATGCCACGAAGGAAGTTTGGAGGTGGGGACCAGGATTGTTTTGTGAAAGAAAATGTGAGGGGGTAAAAAATAGAACTTTCCCAACCTTGTTGGATGGGGCGTGTTAATTCTTTTTAAGCAATACAATCTTGAGATAATTTAAACAAATAATTCTTTTTTTTAGTAATTTACGCTTTAAATAAGTGAAAAAAAAGTGTACCAAACAATAATTATTTAAACAAATCCTGGTTTTTTTATTGCATATCACTCATTGCGCGTGACAGCCAAATGAAAATTATTTAAACAAATAATGAAAATATCAAAATAACCAATTGTATATTCAGCGGGAAAAAAAAAATCAATTGTGGGCTGAACTTATTATTTGTGTTTTAAGCATGCCTATATATAGGCTATATTTGAAATAACTCGGATTAAAATTTCGAGTTGAATAAATTTTAAATCAAATCTCAAGTTCATTGGTCCAATAATATTTTTTTGGGTTCATTTTTGACCACCACAGGCTCACCCAAAATGTCATGACTTAAAGATATTATTATTAGCAACTTAATTTTTTATACACAGACAAATTGTTCTCATATCTTTCGATGTGGACCTTTGAGTTTTACAAAATCTCCTACTTAAAATTTTGATGTCCTCGTTAGAACCGATCACACATACGGTCCACAGATCTTTGCTTCTATAGCCATTGTTGGATAATACCGGCTGGTTTCGTGTTCCCACCTCCCACCTCCAACTCTCCATTGTGGAATAATACCACCACCTTCGTGTCCCCATCTCCAAACCCGATCGATGATGACCCGACCTAAGATTTCGAGAGTCGACTTTTTGATACCATACTTTGTAACACCCCTTTCCCGGAGGAAAAGGAATGTCACACACGTAACATAATAAATACAATTAAAATAAATCTCAAAGTAATTCTAAATAAATTGAATACCAACAGGTCTTAAGCGTCCAATTTAAATAGAAAGACCTTCACGTTAACATAATCTCTACTTCTAAGGATGAATGTCAAAATAGGCCCAAAACATCCAACTACAAAATATTAGAAAAATCAAGTCTAATAATAATCTCAACTCAGGTACGGATTCCGTACTTTTTCAGCGATACTGTTTTAAATTTAATTCGTTCGTTTTGTTACTCGTTTAAAAATTTGGTATTGCCTCTCAAGATTATTCCTTGTTGTCAAATTTATTGTGATAGTTTCGTTTTGACATTGTTATTAGAACTCGCATGTGTACTCTTTGAACTAGTTAATCATATCAATATATTTTGGAGACTTTATTCGTTTTATCACTCTTCGTATAATTTCGTTCACATTCGGGAGTTATTTTGATCATTGGTATCTTGTGATAATTAAGTATGTTCGTATTTGATAATTTGATTTCATTCGGAGATGGTCATGTAAGCCTTATGATTTGAATCGCTTTTGACTTACATTTTGTAATTTGATCCTTAGGGTATACTTGAGCTAACCACCTGTGGGGGTACCACAGACATGTTCTTTTAACACAAGGGCATGACACCTTCTGTGGTGGTATGATCAGTCCACAGCATATCCTTTTGTATGTTTTGGGTGTGAGCTTTGGCCATTTGATATATTTTTCAGAATACGTATAGGTCGACCCAATATTTGATTTGATTTGATTTGATTTGTTTGGCAGATTAGTGACGTATGTGTCGTGCGTACTATCCGATTTGATTTGCATACATCATGATACTGATGTATTTTGTTAGCCTTTGGCTATTTGTATTTGAGCTCAGTATGAAATTTTCACCTTATAACCATTTGATTCAACCATATTTTGTTTGTGATCCTGTTGGCTAAAATTATTTGTTTGACAGTGTTAAATCATTTGTAAATGGTCTCGTTAATTTTGTTATATTCGTAATTCTTTTGTAATTCACATGTGTTCATTCATTCGACTCTTTTAGATACATTATATATTGTGATATATTTGTTCATCTTCATATCCGTACTGAGCAATTGGCTCACGCTGTGTTCTTTTTCCGGCAAGCAATCAGGGGTGATCAGGATTTGTGGGATGAGAGTTACCTTTGATCCAAATAAGTAGATTAGATTTCGAGATTATTATTAGACTTGATTTTCCTAATATTTTATAGTTGGATATTTTGAGTCTATTTTGACATTCATCCTTAGAAATGAAGTGTACTATGTTAACGTGGGGGTATTTCTATTTGGCGTTTAAGATTGTTGGTATTCAATTTATTTAGAATTACTTTGAGATTTATTTCGAAATTATATTTATTATGTTGTATTTCAGAATTGTATTTATTATGTTCTATGGGTGATAGCTTCACAATTTAAAATTATTTAATTTTAAAATTAATTAGTGTTAAATAGGAAGACGTTAAAATTTGAGTAGAGAACACAAGAGATCAGAGAAAATAAGAATAGAGAATCTGCTCTCGTGCTTACACAATCCTCCACCTTGAACATTTATTGCCACTTTGTTAGAATAAACTTCATCAAATCAACCTTCAAGTATCAAACTACCCCCACACAAAACAAAAAATATAAATAAGTACCTGATCATTTAAGAGGCACGGATATTGGTTTGTTATACAGGGACATGACGAAGCGTCATTCAGGTGGAGAGATATTCAACATATATTTGATTATTAAATATATATATATATATATATATAGCCGCTTTTTATGAGGAGAGTCCGTATGTGAACCATTAAAAATGACGGATAAAATAGTGGCTAAACCTATCACCATAAAAAATCTGATCGGGTTATAACAACAGTTCGTAACTATCGCATAGTTCGAGGCTTCTATAATGACGAGTTTAACGACAATTTTATCCATCGCTAAAGATTAATTCGCATCGCGAAACCACCAGATAAAAACTCTTTCAATATATATGTATATATATATATATATATATGAAAAAACATTTAAAAAATAGATAAGTTTCATATCAAAGAATTTCTGCTTCCTTGTTGGCCATATCCTAAAATGTGACAGCTTCTTGTTAATTGCTAACATGCTTGATATTCAAATCAGTCAATGGAGGTATAGATAATTGCTAGACCTGGCAAATTGGTTTAGGAACTATGGGTTCAACCCAACCTACTTAGATTTATTTGGGTTGGATACCTATTTTATTTTATATATTATGGATTGGATTGGATTTAAAACTATATTATTAATAATAAATATAGTTTTAAACTGATTAATCAGTTTTAACCCTTATTTATTTAACCCGAGATGTATAACCTGGAGTTGCAATAGTATACTCTCCTTATTTTTGCACCTTGGACTAGGAGTAGGACGCACCACATCTGTCAAGAGGTCTGCTATAGCTTGGAATGAAGATAGTATTATTTTTGGAAAAATGATATATATTGTGAATATTTATTTGATTATTTAATTGTCAATTATATGAAATAATAAAATTAAACTAAATTATATGCAATTAGTAAGAAAAGTAACTTATATTACTTTATCCTCTTATATTAATTACTTCATTTTCCCATGTCCCATAAATTTGATTCCCAAATTATTTAGTACGCTACTGATTGTTATAGAATTTTTGAGCACTAAAGTTAAAATTCTATTGGTCTCAAAATTTAATTTAAATATAAAAATAAATAAATATGATGTATACATAAGCCTTAAATTGGATATCTATTTTTATTTCAAAATCTGAAGAGATTTAAATAAATTTTGTTAAAATTTTAAATTAACTAAAATCAATGAAACAATTATGTCTATAATTTTGGAGCAATGCTAATAGTATTTAGTATTTACCCAATAAAATTATGAACACTTGAATTAACAATGTTCTTTCAGGATGTAATTTTTTTAGTATATACAGTTCATATAGGACAAACTTTTTTGTACAATTAAGCTATATCTATGTACAAATTTTAGAGAGAAAAGTGTATAAATTTTTAGAGGGAGAAACACAAAATTTTAGAGAGACAAAATATATTAATTTATTTTAGAAAGATAATGTATGAAAAAGAATCCTTTTAGGGGACCCGAGGGGTTTCGGTCTGAAGTAGTGACATGTCGGATTTTTTTTTGTTTTTGACTAACAAATAATTAATGTGATTTATTAGAACTGAAAAATTTATAAAATATAGTGATTTAAGTGTCATTTGGATATATGTAAAAAATAGGGTTGCACAGACTGTACAACTCTATTTTTTACATGTATCCAAATGACACATAAATCACTGCATTTTATAAAAATTTCAATTCTAATAAATTACATTAATTATTTGGTAGTCAAAAGAAAAAATAATAATAATTTTTTTCTTGGTTGGAACCCGCCACCCCCTTAGACTTATTGATGAGAAAAATTAGAGACATAATTAATTAAAAGAAGATGGAAAGAGAGAAAGTATATATTATAAATTTCAACAAATTAAAATATGGGTCGACCTATATTAAAACTATAACCATTTGGGTTCAACACATACAAATCATATTAAAAATAGTTAATATAGTTTTAGTTCTTATTTAAACCCATAATCATTTTATATAAACGAAAACCAAACCACAAACCCATATTTTTCCGGATCTAATAATTGCATTAGCATAGTCTCTGATAATTTTAGCTCAGTATTCTCAAATCGACACTAATAAGATAAGGAATAGGATTAATTACATATATTAGTACCTTTTAAAAATAATTATAAAAATAAAACACCCATAAAATAATTACAAAAATATTACACTTTTTAAATTTTATTTACAATATTATTATAATTATGAGTCCTTAATTAAAGGGATTAATAATATTAATGGGGCATGTTTTTTTAAAATGCGTGATAACCGCCTCATATATCATTCTGTAGGACTCTTCGTTTCAGATAATGCCTTTACACATCAAACCCTCTTTTCTCTCTCTCATTCCGTGTTTCACCTTTCTATCTCTTTCATTCGTGTTTCAAAGATTCTTCATTGTTTGTTATCGAAGTTCATAGCCATTTCGCTTTTAGCTTACGTGTTCATTCTCGCTGCTTACGTGTTCTGTGTTCTGTGTTCATAGCCATTTCGTTCTGTGTTTTCGTTCTGTGATCATAGCCATTTCGTTCTGTGTTTTCGTTCTGTGTTCTGTGTTCTCTTTCATTCTGGTGTGGGTTTGTGTTATTTTTTATGTTTTGTATAGAATGGTCGATACAAAGAAGAAGGATGGGAAGAGGAAGAAAATATCGGAGCGTGAGTTTGTCAAGGACGTGAAGAAGTTTGCTGTGGATAGGAAGGGGAAGGAAAAGGATGCATGTCGAAAATCGAGTAAGAATGAAAATAGGCTGGTGATACACAGTGATATCAAGCATTCTCAAGTGCAGTTAGATTCTGAGCTTGACATTCCTGTAGTTAAGGCCAAAGGTCAAGTGCTTATCCAGAATATAATTCCAACATAGAGAAATTTAAAGGTGTGTTATTTTTAATTTTCTTACGGTTACCATTAAATAATTATTTGGTTACTTATTAGTATGTATTTGGTTACTGTGATATTATATTACTGTGTTACTTTTATGGGTTGGTTACTTATTAGTATGTATTTGGTTACTGTGATATTATATTACTGTGTTACTTTTATGGGTTGGTTACTTATTAGTATGTATTTGGTTACTGTGATTTTTTATTAATATGTATTTGGTTACTATAAAATAATAATTATTTGGTTACTTATTTTTATGTATTTGGTTACTGTAAACTTTTTAATGTTTTGGTTACTTATTAGTATGTTTGTGGTTACTGTCATTTTATAGTTTGGTTACTGTTATATCAGATTTTGGTTATTGTCATATTACAGTTTTGTTACTATTTTGTATTTTTTATGCTTAATATGTTTTTGCCTAGTATACATGTTTTAATAAATTGAGTTTAGTGTATAGGTTGTTTATGTATTGGTTACCATTAAAAGATGGTTTGGGTACCATCATAGAATTATTTGGTTACTTATTAGTATGTATTTGGTTTCTGTGATATTATATTACTGTGTTACTTTTATGGGTTGGTTACTTATTAGTATGTATTTGGTTATCGTGATATTATATTACCGTGTTACTTTTTATGGGTTGGTTACTTATTAGTATGTATTTGGTTATCGTGATTTTTTATTAGTATGTATTTGTTACCGTAAAATAATAATTATTTGGTTACTTATTTTTATGTATTTGTTATCGTAAACTTTTAATGTTTTGGTTACTTATTAGTATGTTTGTGGTTACCGTCATTTTATAGTTTGTTATCAAGTATATCGGATTTTGGTTATCGCTATATTACGCTTTTGTTACTATTTTGTATTTTTTATGCTTAATATGTTTTTGCCTAGTATACATGTTTTAATAAATTGAGTTTAGTGTATAGGTTGTTTATGTATTGGTTACCATTAAAAGATGGTTTGGGTACCATCATAGAATTATTTGGTTACTTATTAGTATGTATTTGGTTACTGTGATATTATATTACTGTGTTACTTTTATGGGTTGGTTACTTATTAGTATGTATTTGGTTACTGTGATATTATATTACTGTGTTACTTTTATGGGTTGGTTACTTATTAGTATGTATTTGGTTACTGTGAATTTTTATTAGTATGTATTTGGTTACTGTAAAATAATAATTATTTGGTTACTTATTTTTATGTATTTGGTTACTGTAAACTTTTAATGTTTTGGTTACTTATTAGTATGTTTGTGGTTACTGTCATTTTATAGTTTGGTTATCAAGTATATCGATTTTGGTTCATTATATTACGCTTTTGTTACTATTTTGTATTTTTTATGCTTAATATGTTTTTGCCTAGTATACATGTTTTAATAAATTGAGTTTAGTGTATAGGTTGTTTATGTATTGGTTACCATTAAAAGATGGTTTGGGTACCATCATAGAATTATTTGGTTACTTATTAGTATGTATTTGGTTACTGTGATATTATATTACTGTGTTACTTTTATGGGTTGGTTACTTATTAGTATGTATTTGGTTACTGTGAATTTTTATTAGTATGTATTTGGTTACTGTAAAATAATAATTATTTGGTTACTTATTTTTATGTATTTGTTATCGTAAACTTTTAATGTTTTGGTTACTTATTAAGATGTTTGTGGTTACCGCCATTTTATAGTTTGTTATCATTATATCGATTTTTGGTTATCGCTATATTACGCTTTTGTTACTATTTTGTATTTTTTATGCTTAATATGTTTTTTGCTAGTATACATGTTTTAATAAATCGAGTTTAGTGTATAGGTTGTTTATGTATTGTTACCATTAAAAGATGGTTCGGGTACCATCATAGAATTATTTGGTTACTTATTAGTATGTATTTGGTTATCGTGATATTATATTACCGTGTTACTTTTATGGGTTGGTTACTTATTAGTATGTATTTGTTATCGTGATATTATATTACCGTGTTACTTTTTATGGGTTGGTTACTTATTAGTATGTATTTGTTATCGTGAATTTTTATTAGTATGTATTTGGTTATCGTAAAATAATAATTATTTGGTTACTTATTTTTATGTATTTGTTATCGTAAACTTTTAATGTTTTGGTTACTTATTAGTATGTTTGTGGTTACCGCCATTTTATAGTTTGTTATCGTTATATCGATTTTTGTTAATCGCTATATTACGCTTTTGTTACTATTTTGTATTTTTTATGCTTAATATGTTTTTGCCTAGTATACATGTTTTAATAAATTTAGTTTAGTGTATAGGTTGTTTATGTATTGTTACCATTAAAAGATGGTTCGGGTACCATCATAGAATTATTTGGTTACTTATTAGTATGTATTTGGTTATCGTGATATTATATTACCGTGTTACTTTTATGGGTCGGTTTTTATTAGTATGTATTTGGTTATCGTGATATTATATTACCGTGTTACTTTTATGGGTCAAGTTACTTATTAGTATGTATTTGTTATCGTGAATTTTTATTAGTATGTATTTGTTACCGTGAAAATAATAATTATTTGGTTACTTATTTTTATGTATTTGTTATCGTAAACTTTAATGTTTTGTTACTTATTAAGATATGTTTGTGGTTACCGCTATTTTATAGTTCGTTATCAAGTATATCGATTTTTGGTTAACGCTATATTACGCTTTTGTTACTATTTTGTATTTTTTATGCTTAATATGTTTTTTCCTAGTATACATGTTTTAATAAATCGAGTTTAGTGTATAGGTTGTTTATGTATTGGTTACCATTAAAAGATGGTTCGGGTACCATCATGTAATTATTTGTTTACTTGTTAGTATGTATTTTGTTTATCGGATTTAGTGTATAACACTATTTTTTGTATAAATTTTGTTATATTGGTTACTAATAACCTGCTCAATTATGGTTTTGTGTATTTACGCTATGGGATCTTTACTATGAGGAATGCAACCGAAAATTCACTCGAAAAGTAATATATTGGTGTGATATGGATGTCCCCATAATTATTGCCAAGAAATTGAATGAAAGTCACCGAGAAGTTTAGGCAACATGTTTTGAAATTTTTTGAGTTTGGTGAGCATCAAATGTATTCACGTATTTATTCACCATGCTCAGTAGTGGAGGTTCACCAAAGGGATGATGGTGAGATGTGGTTTTGTTTGGGGAGAAAAGGGTTAGGTTCAATGCCTGAAGTTTTGTCTCGATTTCCGGGTTGAGATGGCAAGGCAATGATGATATAAGTGCATATAAAGGTACGCAAAATCTGATTATTGAAAAATATTTTGGAATGTAAGTTGTTACTCGTAGTAGTATAGGTAGGATATATTCCTAAGGTAGTTTTTGATGACGATGATGAGGCTATTAGATGTCATTGATTTTTTGGTGTTTAATTTTATTCTTTCAACAGCTTCAAAATTTTGTTGATGGGGGCAATGGTCAATTTTTATGTTATGGTGATGTTAGCGCTTTTCCTCGGGGAAAGTTGTATTTGAAATGACAAAGTACTCTTTGTCAAATGCTTTAAAGGGGCATATAAAGAAAGGAAGGAGTGGTGGTTCAACATATAATTTCTACAAAGACCATTATATTAAATTGTATAAGTCGAATGGTCTTCCATATGTATTTCAAGTATTTATGTTTGAAACCATTTCAACTTTCAAAGCTTATAGATATATGCAACGATTTGAGCATCCGCTTGATGTCCGCTTATGTAGATGGAAGGAGCTAGTGAAGCCCCCTTCAAATGACAAGTCGAATGATCCGTATTTTGTTCTCGATGTGTATGCAAAGGTACTACTAAGAATGCAATTGGTTACCTTTAGTTAATTATTTGTTATCGATTATTTTTGTGAAGTTTACTATTAACATAGTAGTTAGTTACCTTTATATACTAATTGAAAGTTATCGATTATATTATGTGTATGTTAACAATAAAATGTTGTTGGTTACTAGAATATATAAAGTTTGGTTACCTTTATACATTTAGTTGGTTACCGATTTATATATATTTGGTTACCAAAGATATATGTTTTTGTTTACCGATTATGTTTTATGATTCTTTATTTTATCTTTTGTTATTGTAATTTTATAATGTTTGTCGATGTTATAATCAAGTGTACTTATTGTTTTTCAAATTGAGGGTAAAAAGTTTGATTCCCACGACCGAGAGAGAATGAACGACTTGATTCAAGCGGTTTCACTTTTTCAATGGGAAGGATGTCGACAAAAAGGTGAAGGATGACAACATCGATTTGATATATCTGGCCATTAAAGATGCAATCGATACACTACACTACCATTGAGAAAAAAAGTTTCGAAATTAAGAAAGACGTTGTAAAATCATGGGCCGATATTAAGGATGAGATGCGATTTTACACGCTCGTATATGCGTAGACTTTAGGTTAATTATTAGAGATGAAGTTACGCGGTTCAAAGATGGTGGGGTTAAAGAAGTTGATAGTGATTCCGATGATGATTCCGATTCGATTCGATTCGATTCAGGGGGTGGTGATGTCCGATGATGATGATGATGAAGCCGATGATTCCGATGAAGTCGATGATGTTGTTGATCAAAGATGTCCGGTGAGGTTGGTGATGATGGTTCGAAAGTCGATGAGGTTGGTGATGATGGTTCAAAAGATGATGAGAAGAAGGATGAATTTTAAAATGAAGTTGGAAATGAAGGTGATGATGTTATGCTTGAAGACCGCTATGTTGTTGAGGATGTTAAGGATGTTATGGTTGAAAACCGCTATGTTGTTGAGGATGTTGTTGAGGATGTTATGGTCAAGCCCGCCATTTTGTTGAAGATGTTGTTGAGGATGTTGGTGATGTGTCGATTTTGTTAAGAAGAAGGATGGTAATGAATCTGAGTATGGTAATGAAGTTGAACTTGATGGTATGGTCAAGAACATCATGAAATAATAAGTAATGTTGTTCAAGAAATTGTCAAGGTTAGACTTTTTTTTGTTTGTTTTGTTTTCAGTGTTAGATGTCTTTTTTTTCATTTTTTAAAGATCAATCGATTGTTTTGTATTTTGAATGATCATTAATAATGATGTCGACATGCCAACTTTTGACATTTTAAGCCAATGTACGGGAAAGAAATTGTTGTTTATGTTGTCACCGAGGTTAGTGTTATTACGACACGCCAACTTTTTTTTTTTTTACACGCTTTAGGTTTTGTTATCGCTTTACCATTACATGCTTAAGGTTTTGGTTATTGTTTCAATTTTACTCAAGATCCAACTCATAAATATATAGTAACCATTATAATGTTTCATAGTAACCAAAAGAGCATTAGTTAGTAATAAGTATAATGTTTTATAGTAACTAATAATGCATTAGACAAAGAATTAATATAGCATTAGACAAAGATAATATTACCAATACATAATTAGTTAGTAACAAGTATAATGTTTCATAGTAACCATTACAAAGATTAGACAAAACCAACTAATACAACAATGATTTTTATGTGAAAATATAATTGTTTTCGCTACATTTTCCGTCATTTGTAAAAGGGAAAAAGTTTGAGGCGAAAGCAAATCAGATTGATGAGATGGTTCTCGACTACCCGTGATATAGTCCAAAGGTGATGAATCGAGAAGAGCGCCAATAGAGTCAAGCAAGCAATCTGCATGCGTGAACATTTAAAGAGTGTCGTTTCTACGCCCATATACAGTGAACATTTGGGTCTACTGGTTATCGCCTAATGATCGGTGCTAGTCAAAGAGTTGTCATTATTTCGTGATTTTCCAAGGTTTGTATGGATATGCCATTCAAATTTGAAGAGGCGCTTGTTTGAACAAAGGGTTTAAAATAGACTTAACAATGTGAAAAGGTTTGTTTTTACCGCTAACAATGCTATAGTTTTTTATGAAACAAATAAATTTGCTTTTGGGTAGTGTGTATATTAACATGGTGATTGTTAATGTCAACGCAGTATACTAATATGTTTTTATATCAAGGACTGGACAAATTTCCCGGGAAGAATGACATTATCGAACCTCGCTAGATTTGGGTCTATCCCAATTTCATCTAAAATGTGGTTTTATAAATTAAAGACTCTCGGGCAATGGTTGTAGACGATGATGTGAGTTCTTTTTTTTTTAAATTATGTTTCTATATTTATGGTTACATTATTTATTTGTTTAAGTAAATAGCTTTAATAAAGTCAAGTTATCATTATATATCCTGCTTTTGTTATCGCTATACGAATCGCTTTTGTTACTATTATATTACCGCTTTTGTTACTATCATACAACTATTTGGTTACTATTATATAATTGTTTGGTTACTATCATAAATGTTTTATATATATGTTGGTTACCATCATATAAAATGATATGTTAATATTTAAGCATGTTTTGCTGCTATGATATAAGTGGTCAAGTTACCGCTATATATATGTTTTGTTATTATTATATTACTGCTTGGTTACTAATATACAACTATTTGTTTACTATTATATAATTGTCTCGTTACTATGATATATGTTTTATATATGTTTTGGTTGCCAACATATAAATTGATATGTTACTATATAAACATGTTTTGTTTGCATGATATAAGTGGTCGTTATCGCTATATAACTGCTTTTGTTATCGCTATATAACCGCTTTTGTTACTATTATATTACTGTTGGTTACTATGTTACAAACCTGTTTGGTTACTATTATATAATTGTTTGGTTACTATTATGTATGCTCTATATATGTTTTTGTTACCATCATATAAACCGATATGTTGATATATAAACATGTTTTGGTTATTATGATAAAAGTTGTTGGTTACTATCATATAACCGCTTTTGTTAATGTCATATAACCGCTTTTGTTACTATCATATTACTGCTTGGTTATTATATTACAAACGCTTGATTACTATTATATAATTGTTTGTTACTATCATATATATATATATATATATATATGTATGTGTGTGTGTGTAGTTAAGATCATACATGTTTATGTTTTTTTTTTAAATTATGTTTTTATAGTTACTTGCTACATTATTTAGATGTTTAAGTAATTAACTAGCGCTAATAAAGTGTTGGTTTACATTGATTACATAATGTTATTTTTCAACACTATTAATATTTTTTTTTTTTGTTCAAAGATATCAATGTCAGATTATATTACTTCCGTAAATTGCCGTACATTCTGACATCGCGTATATATAAGGGCAACGACTACGGATTGTTGGTTCCATGCCAAGATGACCTCTCTTTTTGAAGAGTATACAAATAAAAATGCGATAAGCGTGTGTCATCTCGGGAGGGTGATGTCACCGAGTACATTCATGGATCTGCTTATGGATGTAAACACACCATGGAAAAATGTCGACTATGTTTTGTTCCCCATACATATGTCATCACCGACCATTGGTTTTTGTTAACGCTTGATGTGCATCGTAGACGCCTAACTGCTTATAATTCTCTGCAAATTTCAAAAGAAAATCCATGCAAACAAAAATCATGGATGTTTGTGAACCTTATATATTTATTCTTCCCACTTTATCAAGGCAAGATCGATTTTGAGGATAGGAGTGATATCGACTTTAGCAAATGAACCGTATCGCAATAAGGTGAAGATGACATAATCGAAGTTAGAATTTGCAGAGTTTGCCTCTAAACAAGTGGATGGGTAAGGGTTACATTGTTTTCAATTTTTGAATTATTATATTTAATTATTTTGGTTATCGCATATAATTGTTTTGGTTACTATGTTGTAAATATTTGTTATCGATAAACCGATATGTGTTATATATAGTTTGATTCTAGTATTGATTTTGGTTATCTTTTTGTGCATTTGTACAAAGATCATGTGTTGTTTACAATTTGTTTTGCAGAGCATGTCATTCATCGTAAGATTGATGAAATTCCTATTCCATTCCCTATCATGTAATATCTAAGAAGTTATGCACAAACTTATATATGCATGGAAGGAACAAACAATTGAGGGATATGAGACCCATGAGAGAATTTCCGTGAAGATTTGTTCCAGATTTTTATTAGTTCGTATATTGTTGTTGTTGTCGTCAAGATGAATTGTGTTTCGTATTTTTATTTTTTAATACACACAACAATTTTGTATGGTTCATTAAGGATGATTAATCGAATCTTATATAGATGGGATTTCATATGTTATTATAATATCGCTTTTGGAATTAATTTTGTGTGTCATTGGTATTTGATTCGCTTTTAGGTCGTGTTTGCTACATTATATTGAAATGTACAAATTGGTAACCAAATATATATAAAAGGGTAACCAAATAATGTTTTGATAGTAAAATGAGATATACAATATTGTTTCGTGACATATAACTGCTTGTTAAATGTATCAGACATATAATTATTGTTAAATGTATAGGTGAGAGTATACATTAGTTAACAAAAAAATTGCTTTTGGTGATTGTTATCTAAATATTTGGTTACCTATTTGTTATATTTTGTTTATTGTTATAACAAATAAGTAACCAAATAGTTTACTCTTATGGTCACCATATTATGTTTATACAAGTAAACAAATTGTAATAAAATTTGATAAAATCATTATATATCGCTTAACATAAATATATGTTAACAATATTTGTTTTAGTTTGTATCAAAACAAATTATAAATTTGTATCACGAATGTTATGAATTGTTAAATGTATGTGTTTTTTTTAGTGTATCATCATGATGGAAACACATTAATTTTAATTAAGAGATTTCATTTTTATATATGATGGTCATTTGTATAACTATCATATTAAATTAAATATATTTTTGAGATGTTCAAATGGTATCCAAATTGGTATATAAGAGTAACCATTTGACTTTATGTTAGTAACCAAATAATTTACAATTTATATTTGGAATAATTGTCAAGTAAATAAAGTATTTTTGTGGGTTCCCAATCAGATTGGCAACTCATAATGAATTCGTAAATCAAATGCTTTAATCAATAAAAATGTTGGTTATCAGACAAAATCAAAATGTTACCATCTATGTGGTTTATGGTTAATGATAGTAAACAATTATATATATATATATATGTATTCTACACTCTTAATGTAAATGCATTATATCGTGGTTTTTTTGGTCTTAAAACCGGGGATTATTGCAGTTTTCCTCTGTCAGGTCCTTTCTCTTGGCACCTCACCGATTTGTTTTGAATTTTGATTTCGATCCGTGTTTCAGACTCTCCTACTTTTGGTCTTCCAAATTGGTCTTCTTGTGTTCTATGGTTTTACAACCATATTTCTTACTTCTTCCGGTACATCCCGCTTTTCTTTTGTCATCTAACTAAGATGATCAAGTTTAATATGTGTTTACACCAAAGTTGTTTTATAGTATTTTTTTGAGCAAAAATCATAATAAATTCAAATTTCGCTTGCTTTATAATAAAGAAGAAGAGATGCTGGACATGGCATCTCATGGTAATCAAATTTTCCACATGTGCATGTTCTTTTGGTCGATGTCCACAATATATTGTTTGACGACATCGTAAAATAAGAAAAATCACTAAGTTTGATGTCTCAACCTACATCACAAATTAACCGTTGTTAGTATAAAGTACAACCGAATGCATTTTAATATCCGAAAAAAGAATATATATTAAATCAAACAACTCAATGAATCATTTTCAATCATTTTATTATCTCAAAAAGAATACATATTAAATCAAACAACTCAATGTTATAATTACAAAAAAATTAAGCAAGTAACAAGCAACTTAGCAAAGAATATTATAATTATATATAATAAACCAAATAAATAAGCATCGCTAGTAACCAATATAATGATACTATCAATAACCAACTCAAAGAAGATTATTTTAATTATTAAGAGTAACCAAACAAGTATCACTTAGTAACTAATGTAATGATACATAGTAACCAACTCAAAGAAGAGTTTCAGAACCATCAGTAATGATATGCAATAAGCAATTAAGTATTAATTGACAACCAATATAATATTTCATAGTAAACCAAGTTACCATTAGCCAATACACAAGTTATTATTAGTTAGTAAATATTATAGTGTAGCAAAGAACTAAATCAAAGATTAGACAAAGAAACAATTCAACATTAATTAGTAATATTATGCAAGAAGAAAGCAAAGATAATAAGTAACCAAAGATAATGATACACAAGAACCAAATCAAAGTGTCAAGTAACCATTATAATGTTTTGCAATAAGCAATTAGGTATCGTTAGTAACCAATATAATATTACATAGTAACCAAGTTATCATTAATCAAGAAACAAGTCAAGATTAGTCAAGAATATTATAGTTTAACAGAGTAACTAAGTCAAAGATTAACAAGAAACAATTCAACATTAATTAGTAATATTATGCAAGAATCAAGAAAGATTATTCAAGAATAAATACAATATAAAAATTAATGCAATAAATTATAATTTGTATTTGTTACCTTAAGTTTCCTTGATTTAATGATATTAGATTGCAATCTTTCTTCAAATTGCTAGGAAAGTGTCAGAATGTCGATAGGTCGCTTGTTTGTTTGTGAAATACCATCTTTGAACCGCATAACGTAGGCATTCAATCATCGATGCAACCGAAGATCCCTAATCATATTAATTGCGCTTGTTAATAGATTCTACCATGTGTTTGAAGTCATTGTTGAGTATCTCGCCATAAATCCCACGGAGCCCGGTGCACTTTTCCAACTCGACCTCTTCCTCCAAATATGTCCTTATTCGAGGATCAATGGCATCAAGTTCAAATGTATGTGTTTGTTGAATTGTTCAATGTCAGATGCTCTACATGCCCCGTTGTAAGCTTGTTTAAGTTCTTCTCCTCTCTTTTTGAATCTATTTTTATATTTTTCAAGATATGGTATGCAAGGTGAAAGCATGCATGACATCCGAAACACATAATTCAAATTCTTGTATTATTGCTTCATGTCTATCTCAAACAATGCATCGGCCTTCCTTTACTCCACAAGCGCTTCTAAATTCATGAAAACCATCTCCAAGATAATTCATTTTCATTGCCAACCATCGCAAAAGCAATCGAACAATGTTTCGGCCAGATCTCTCAGTGTGCTTGCTATCGATTTGTCCTCCGTAAGTTGATTGTATGAATGTGCCATCGACATAATAATTGGAAAGCAATGATGCCATGCTTGAATGGATGCTCCACGGCAAAGAATAAATATTTGAAACGAAAGCATTTGTTTCCAACTCAAGAGTCGCGATTTTAACCTCAAGTATAAAACATCAACATTATCAATAGAATTATAAGTAGTATAATGCTACAAAGTAACCAAGACATCATTAGACAAGAACTAAATTATTGTCATACAAAGAACCAAGACAAAGATTGGACAATATAATTTTATACAAGAACAAGACAAGAGTAGACAAAGAACTAATGTATTTAATGTCAAGATCCAAGTCAACATTCACAAGAACCAATTATCCAAACATTAGGCAAGAACTAAAACAAGAAGGAATATATTGTTATACAAGAACTAATCAAGAACTAATATATTGTTACACAATCAAGAATCAATATATCATTACACAAGAATTAATACAAAGATTAGTCAAGAATCAATAAAACATTAGACAAAGATAATGTTACAAAGTAACCAATATATTTGCTTACAAAGAACTAATACAAAGATTAGATAGTATAATGTTTTTCAAGAACTCAAGACAACATTATACAAGAAATAAAGATATTTCTATACAAAGCTACTAAGATATCATTATGCAAGAACTAACAACAGCAAGAAACCAAGATAAGATTAGATAAAGATTAGACAAGAATAACATATTGTCTTACAAAGAACTAAGACAAAGATTAGATAGTATAATGTTTTCAAAGAATAAAGACAACATTATACAAGAAACAAATATATTGATATACAAAGAACCAAGATATCATTAGCAAGAATAAATAAATGATTACAAAGAACTAAATGTATTTGTTGAGTAAACATTAATATAAAAAATCAAGAGAACTCATTTAAAATTATAAATATGAGGTAGGTAACCAATGCACATTATAGCAACCAAATCACTTGAATTGAGTAATCAACTAATCATGAAAAATAATAATGTGTTTTAAATTGTTACCGGATTTGTTTTCTCGCAAAGATGTGTAACCATGATGGGGGATCAATGAGTAGTCGTGGATTTCCTCTTACCTTTTCTAACGCTTTCTCCTTCGATCTCCATGCTTTTTGGTAAGAGATACACATTATATATATTCATCATCATGTCCTCGATAATATCGGTTGGTGTATTTTCTTCAAATTTGTTAATTTACGATTATGCATTCACCGACCAACTCACTATTTGCTTTGTCTGTGGTCTCCCAAAGAATACGCCGATCAACACGCAGAATGTCATCAATTCCCTCACCTCAATGTAGATCGGTTTTTCAATACTTGATGCTCTCATCTTCCATTTGCAATTTTCATCATCTACGCACACTCAGCACAAAGTCTCTACGACCGCTCGCTGAACTTTGTGTCATGTCTATTTTTCTCGATCAATGCAAATTTCATTGATTGTGATAGGATTTTTTTTTCTTTGTAGGTTTGATGTAATTTTACTTCACGCTCATTCGGATCTGTTATTACATCATCATATCGCTCTTCCGCAGTATGATTTGTCATGTCATCTGCTGCCTCGTTGTTGTTCCATAATTTTCATTGCAAGTCGATCAAGATATATCAAGGCTCCAATTTGGGAATCTTGTGTTGCTAGTGTAACTAGTGTCAATTCCTCAGGTTGATCTCGATCATGCTACATCGTGAACAATGTATTCTTCTATATTTGTCAAGTTACGCAAGATTGTCGTGCTACCGCTTTCTTTTCCCAATATCTATAATCGCGGAATTTTCCTTGTTCATCGATTTTTTTACCGACTTCAATAAAGAATCTCAATGTTGCTTCATCCGATATACGATTGGTGGAATGTCGCTTTTGATGTGAAATTTGATAGACAATGTTGTTGTGTTTGTGTTCATCCGTAATGCAATGCATATCATGTTTTGATTTCTCCGAACTAACAAGTCGAGGGAACTAGTATGCCAAGAATTTCAAAGTTGGTGTAATCGTTACTATCACCCACGTATCGCTGAAATAAAGCAAAACAGAATCATCTCCATTGTCCTAAAACAAAATATGTATCAGATAGTAACAAAATCAATGTTAATCAAGAATCAAAACTATATAATGTCAAGAACTCGTAAAATGAAATACATTTGTACTATCATTCTACAATTGAAACAACCAGCTTTAATATTTTTTGTTAGCAATTAAATTATAACAAATTGTATGAAGGTAACCAATGTAGCCAATTAATTTCCATCATAATAAAACAAACCAATATAAATTAATCAAATATTGCACATTAATAATATCAACATTATACAAGAATAAAATTCAATGTAGATAAAGAACTCTACACATGTTTATTTAGTAACCATAGGATAAAAAACATTTTCAATTTACTTGTTATATTAAAAAACAACCAAAGATAATGGGTTTGTGGGCATTTAAATGCTAATTGTTGTAAGAATGTAAGCAATGTGGTTAATAAGTGACTATTAATATAAAAATATAATTATAAGCATAATTAGATTAATTCAAGAACTGCATCGTAATTAATAAGTATCCATTTTTTTTGTATATAATATCTAAATAAGTATTATTCAAGAACTAATATAATGTTAATCAAGAACTAACTCAAAGATTAGTTAGTAAACATATACATATAAATGTTCATACATAGGAAACTATATACATATAATTATTAGACGATACCAAGATATTGTTACATAGTAAACTATGAAGCATTACATAGTAACTAATAAATCAAGATATAGTATGATGTTACAAAGTAACCAACATATCATTAGACAAGAGCTAAACATATTGTCATATAGTAACCAAGAAAACATTAGGCAATATAATGTTACAAAGTAACCAAAACATCATTTTGTCAGTAATTAACATATTGTCACACACTAACCAAGCTAGTATTTGATAGTATCCAAGACAACATCGAACAATATATTGTTATACAAAGAACCAAAACAACAAAGAGAAGTCACCAAAAGTTGCAAAACAAAAGAATGTTTTTTGATAGAACAATCGTAGAACCATTTTAAGTGTGACTCAAGAACTATATGAATACCGTAGTAACCACAGTAACTATATGCATACGAACTTGAAACACACATACCTCAAAGGTTCGTAATTGTATCGATATTGTCGTGATTGTTTTTGTTATCGCTTCTTGTAGATGATGATTTTGTATACTATTTCGCCTTCTCCGATCTTAGATGTTTGTCGCGATCTCGTAGGTGAGTGGAAAGGCAATCGTCGATCGAAGATTTGGCAATCGTCGATCAAGATCTTAGATCTTAGATGTTTGTCGCGATCGAGTTGTTGTGATTGTTTATGGTTACCGAACTTGAAGTAGATGTTGATTTTGTATACTATTTCGCCTTTCTCCGATCGTATATTTTGACGCGATCTCGTAGAGGTGAGTATAAAGGCAATCGTTGATGTAAGATTTGGCCTTTTCCGATATCAAAGTTGCATGTTGTTCTATTGCTGCTTGATTTTAGGAGCGGTTATTGTTAGATAGACATATTTTTGGTAACTTTATTATTGTAATTGTGTTACCAACTTTATTATTTTTTGTTTTTTTTTGTATATTTGTTAAGGACCCTAGGAATATTTTTAGGCCAAACCCATTACATAAGGCCCAAATATATTATTATTGATTTGGTTGTTATATAATGATTATTTGCTTGCTTTATAATTTTAAAGTTTATTCTATTGATATTTTTATATTAATGATTACTTATTAAATACATTAGTTACTTTCCTACAATTTGGACTTTGTTAGATATAATGTTTGACTTAAGTAAAATTGCATATTGATATTTTTTATATTGTAGTGTTCTTTTTATATTGTTTGTTTTTTTATACTAAAATGCATGGAAAAATATGTTTTATATTATGGATATTATACTTGAATGATAAATATATGTTTTGAAAATATGTTTTATATTATGTTCTTAATTTATAATTTGGTTAATATATAATGTTATATAATGATTATTTGCTTGCTTTATAATTTTAAAGTTTATTCTATTGATATTTTTTATATTATTTACTCATTAGTTACTTTCCTACAACTTACATATTGATATTTTTATATGTGTTTTTATATTGTTTTTTATCAGATTTTTTTTATATTATGATACTTCTATATGATTAATTATTTGGTTAATATATTAACTATCTGTAATATTCATTTAATTGTTAGTCTTTAATTTGTAACAAAACTCATTACTAATTGTTTTCTTTAATTTGGTTGTAAAATGAATGTAAAAATATTTTTATAATCTTGGTTACTAATTACATATATATTAGTTCTTGTCTAATATGTATTTAGATATCGTAAGGTGTTTATTTGTTCTTGTATAATGTTATTGTGTTTTATAATTGTTTCTTTTATATTGGTGTTTACATATTGACTACATTGGTTACCTTCATACAACCGTTAATCGATTATATATATTGGTTGTTGTATACTATTTAATTGGTTACAGTATATTGTTTATTTGATTACAGTGACAATTTGACAATTTCTGTCAAGTTTGGAGTGTCAAATTTTGGCGATTTCGGAGCCTAATTTCATTGAAAACGGGTCAACGATCAAAAATCACCAGGTTTGCTGGTGAATTGCATGGTTTTTTGGTCGAATTCCATCATTTAGGCCTTCAAATTTGCATGTAAAAATTTGGTTTATTTTTTGGTTACTAATATTATGTAGTTTGGTTACTGTCTAATATTGATTTGGTTACTTTACAATGTGTATTCAGTTGTCAGACAATGGAGACTGATAGTAACCAATACAACAAATTTAATTGTTTACAAGAATATATAATTGGTTACTGTTAGTAACCATTAACCACATGGTTGATAACATTTTTGATGGTGTACAGTAATCAAAATTGATGTTGATTAATATTTTGATTTTTGATTCCATCATGAGTTGTCATATTAAAGTAAACATATACATTGAACAATTGGTAACTGTTCTGAAATATTTTTATGTGAATTTGGTTACCCATCTAAAATAAAATGGTTACCTCTATATTCATATTTAGTTACCAACTGGCATGGACCATTTCCAAATAACTTTTATAACTACGTAATTTAAAAGTATCCATCAGCTAGATAAATGAGAACCCTCACATGTACATTAAGCACTTGATAACTCTTCTAATATAAGTTTTTAACTATTTGGTTACTAACAAAAACTAAAATGGTTACCCTTATATACAGGTTTGGATACCAACTGCACCTCTCAAACTATTTTTATTTTAATATGAGATCTATAAAGGACTATCATATATATAAATGGGAACTCTTAATTGGAGTTTCTTATTCCATCATGATGACAGGGCATAAATAAAATATATATAAATTTGGTTACTCACAAAAAATAAAATGGTTACCCCTATATGCAGATTTAAATACCAATTGTACAATTTTCAGATAATTTTTATGAGTATGTAATTTATAAGTATACATCAACTAGATAAATAGGACACTCTCATATGTACATTTAACACTTGATGTTTGTCCTGATACAAGTTTGTAACTATCTGGTTACTAATAACAGTAACCATAATGTAACATAATAAAACAGTAACCACATAATTATATGATAGTAACCATAACATGTTTTAATGGTAACTAAAAAAGAAACATCATGTAATGAAACCCAATTTAGGCAATCCATATATACTAAACAATTACATATTAACCAGAATAAAAAATAAAAGTAACCAAAATCCCACATTTAGGACACAATAATAGTAGTCAAATCATAAGGTAACAGTAACCAAAACATAATAAAGAAGTAACCAAATAGTTATATGAAAGTAACCAGAACATGTAGGATGTGTTTGTGAAAATGGAAGTAGAAATAGAATAGCATAAACCTTGTAGAAGATATTTGAAGGAATTTACAAAAATAATACATCAATGTATACTAAGCAAATACATGGTTTATTATGCCTTGGGTTTATTATTTATAAAAATAATACATCCACAAAATAATGATGTCTTAAACTTCTTCAACTGTCTTGGGTTCAATTTCTTGGTAATAATGCCTGGGACTTCCATGTCACACGAATATATAACTTTTCCAATGAATTTTCTATTGCATTCCTCATAGTAAAGATTCCATAACTGCAAATAAACAAAATCAGATTTACACAGTCATTAGTAATCAGATATAAATAATATTTATATCATAAACAGTTTACCAAGCAAATACATTGTAACCAAAACAATTTATAAAAGTAACCAAAATCCCAATTGAGGGAAAAAGAATGGTATCCAAATCATAAGCTAACAGTAACAAAAAATATACTAATGAAGTAACCAAATGATTATATATTTAGTAACCAAAATATATATTAATGGTAACCAATACATAAACAACATGTACACAAAACACAGTTTAGTCAACCATGTATACTAAGCAAATACATGGTAACCATAACAACAAAAAACAGTAACCAAAATCCCAAATCAATGTAAAAAAAATGGAATCCGAATCACAAGCTAACAGTAACCAAAAACATACTAAAGAAGTAACCAAACAGTTATATGATAGTAACCAAAATATATTTTAATGGTAACCAATACATAAACAACATGTACACCAAAACCAGTTTAGTCAACCATGTATACTAAGCAAACACATGGTAACCATAACAACAAAAAACAGTAACCAAAATCCCAAATCAATGTAACAAAAATGGAATCCGAATCACAAGCTAACAGTAACCAAAAACATACTAAAGAAGTAACCAAACAGTTATATGATAGTAACCAAAATATGTTTTAATGGTAACCAATACATAAACAACATGTACACCAAAACCAGTTTAGTCAACCATGTATACTAAGCAAATACATGGTAACCATAACAACATAAAAAAGGAACCAAAATACCAAATCAAGGTAACAAAAATGGTATCTGAATCTCAAGCTAATAGTAACCAAAACATAATGCAGAAGTAACCAAACGGTTATATGATAGTATCTATTTTTTATTGCTTGACGTAGCTACAACGTAAACATTACATCAAGCCCCCAGAAATTGGTCTTGTGTCAGTATATGATGCAGAAGTAAAATGGCAAAATGAAGATGAGACAATCATGATCATTCAAAAGCAGACTAGATATGTTAAGAGCCTAAACAATTTGAAAATAATTATCCACTTTAGCAAATATTATGCTGTTAAATGATGTCTATCGCAAATAATCCATTCATAGAGATAAAGAAAAATTCCTTCAATAAAAAAATTAACATAAACAGAATGTCGCCAGAAGTACAGACTCAGAGTATGACAACAACACTTCAACCATGTACATATCGCATGGTAGGTTCCAAAAGGAGGCAGTTCTACCAAAGCAAGAACTCCATCGTCTGTAGAAGTAGATTCAGTCCGCTGACGACGAAGGGTTCTACCAAAACAAGGGTTTCAGTATGCAGAACAAGGGTTTGTAACTGAAGAGTCCCAATTAAATGATAGATGGCGGTTATTAAGGACTCCTAATTATATTAGTATTGTAAATAAATATGATGAAATGTCATATTTTTGTAATTATTTTATGGATGTATGATTATTGTAATTATTTTTAAAAATGTACTATAATATGTAATTCTTCCTTATATTTGAGTGGCCAAGGTCGAAGTGGACCACATCATGCCAAGCCCAAGTGGCTACCTCCCTCCCTCTATACATATGAAATGAACACAAGGCTAAGGTAAGGCTTGATTGAGCTTTCTCACTCTTTAGAATACAATGTTTCTCAAATATTGTCAATGCCTCTAAATTCTAATCCTGTACTTATTCTTATACCGGAGGGTTCTCGACGGTTACGACCGTGTGAATCACCGGTTGTTGCATTGTACATGCAAATTTTATCTGGTGATGACGTCATGGAATCATTATAGTGTTCTTGACGTTTACTACATCATGGAATCATTATATCATTATGGCGTTCCTGACGGTTACAACTGTGCGGGTCACCTGTTTATTGCATTGTTATTTGGCATCGTGGAATAATTATGGCGTTAACAGACATCGACGGCAAAAAAGAGTTGATAATGTTGGTGTGAGTTGTAGATTAGAAGACAAATGAGAGGAATTATGTGACGCCCCCAAAACAGGTATACATCACCCATCTTGAGTTGCCAAAAATATGGTACAAAATTCAAATACAACTTAATATTACATCTGTCATGTAAAATACGACAAAACATAAACTGAGAGTTTTAATACGAATATTTTTTTCTAGACAGAATTCAACTCAAATGGAGTCCTCAATACATTTATTATCACACTATTTCATAGAATAGTGAGGACTACTAAAGTTATCATCTGGACCGTCACTCCATTCTCCGACTAGTCCCGACTACGTTCTCATTTCCTGAAGAGGACAATGAAAGCAAAAGTCATCGTACCAATTATTCTCATTTATTTCCTGGTTTATTCTAGAATACGGATTTGTCAAGTTTTCATTGTGATGCTTGTATTTTGGCAAAAATTCATCATACCAATTATCCATTACGCTTGAATAAATGTGATACTCCATTTGCTTTAATTCACTCTGATGTATGGGGTCCCTCTCCTTTGCCTACTATCTCTGGAGTGCGTTGGTTTGTATTATTTATTGATGATTGCACTAGGATGACCTGGATTTATTTAATGAAAAAAAAGGATGAAGTATTTAGTATCTTTCAGTCATTCCATGTTATGGTTTGGACACAGTTTACCTCTTTAATTCGAGTCCTTCGCTCGGATAATGGGGGGGGGGATATGTAAATAATCAGTTCACAACCTACTTTCAGAAACATGGTCTCATTCACGAGACGTCATGTCCTCAAACGCCACAGCAAAATAGAGTCGCTGAACGAAAAAATCAGCACATCCTTGAAACAGCTCGGGCTCTCTTTCTGAATGCCCATGTTCCAGCACACCATTGATCAGATGCAGTCACCACTACTGTGCACCTCATCAATCGCCTTCCCTCTAAGCTCTTAAATTTTAGGACTCTTCTATAAGTTCTGCCCGAATTCGTTTCACTGCCATATATTCTAATGCTACCCCGTAGGATATTTGGTTGCGTAGCTTATGTTCACCTTTCAATGAATTAACGTACCAAATTGGATCTGTGTGCTCTTCGATGTATGTTTCTAGGGTATGGTACACACCAAAAAGGATACCGATGTTATGATCCCACTACTTGGAGGTTTTATACTACCATGAATATTACCTTCATGGAATCTGAAATTTTTTATTCTTCATCCTCCTCCACTTCTTCACTTCAGAGGGAGACACCAAGTGAAGAGATGAAGTGGTTAAGCTTTGAGTGGCTTGAAGACCAGAACAATCAAGTTGATGACTTTATGACAACCCCAGAAATGGTCATAAGGTCTACATCTAATGAAGAGTCTAAATCAAATAAAGAAACCCCCTCTCCTATAGTATCAACGGACTTATCTCCCGAGAATATTTGTAAGACCCCGAAATTTTTTTTAAATAAAAAGGAATTTCCTTTATTTATTATTTTGAAATAGTAAGGGTGGATTTGATTAATGTGGATAGTTATGGGTAAAATACGCAAATATTTCAAAATAAGCAAGTGGTTATAAAATATTCATTGTTGTGGGGAATATTCATTTGGTCGTGGAATATTAAATGCTGTCGGGGAATATTAAATGCGACGGCAGCGACCATGTGTGGGCCCATAACTGAAAGCGATTGGATGAAGAAAACGACAAATATAAGTTGTTTAAAAATAACTTGGCGTAGTTATTCTGAATATCTTGTTAAAATACTCGGTGGGTTAAAACACAAGTAGCATTTGCGGTATTGCACCAATTATTGATCCTTACGTGAAAGGCACTACTCAATAATGGTTACGATAATTACTTTCAAATATTTTATTGAGTTAATAATTCTTTGCGTTGATATTTTATATTGCTGTTGTTTCAATAATTGTCATTACACAGTATTTTTCATTATCGAAGCAATAATTCATATTATCTGAATAATATTATTAGATAACATTATTGGCAATGTCTAGAAAGTTCTGTCTAAGGAGAGGTTTGGTCACCTAATTGCGCGCCAGTAAGAAGAAATTCTTATTGGAAGCCCCTCTATCCCTGAACTGCACGGTTGTCGATAATGTGATTACATAATATTATTTGTGAATAATTAATTATTGATTCATATGATGAGAAAATATTGATTTTATATGGATATAGATGGAGAAAATTTTTAATGTGACAATTGTTGAAAATTGAAATTTTATCTTTTTCCGATAAAATAATTCATTTAAATATATTATTATATTTTAATAATATAATAATGGTGATATTTTTACAACGAATGTGGGATATATGAGTATACGAGGAGGAAGAGTATTTTATTGCAATAAATGTTTAAAACATGTTAAACATGTCGGTGGACCCCATTTATTGATTTGAAATTTGATTATAACACAATAAAATCGCTTGGATTTGTGGATTTCGGTCAATTTCTATTTGGAATTTGGAAAAACTTTCTTCTGCAAAGTTGTAGAGAATTGAAATTCCTATAAAAACTCATAAGATTCGAATTTTCTGATGAAAGGGATATTTATTATGAATTATTGAAGTTCAAGTTCAAAATAATTGATTTTGGAAGTTTAAAATATTTAAAATTAGAAAAACGTTTTTTCTTACTTTTTCTAGAAGGTGGCATGTGTTTGATGGCTGAAATCAGATTCTAGGCATGTGTAAGAAATTTTATAATTATATTATTAATTTATTAAATTTTACGCTTTGGTGTTCTAAACAATTTCCTATAAATAGGGTCTTGGGTTAGAATTGAAAATCACACCGTAAACTGAAGTTTTCTCTCTATATTATCTAAGCGTATTCTTGTGAGTATTTTGAGTATACTTTGAGTATTGCTAGATTCTGCGAAGTTCCTTGACCTTATACCCTATTCCAAATTAGAAATACTAATTTTTCGAGGTAAGGGATGTTATTTTCTTCTCAAATGATATTATTTCTTCAATATCATTATCTTTGAAATATTGGTTGGAACTTTTATCAAATTTGGAACTTTTTCATGTCGGGGTTACTATTCATAAGTTACTATTCACGAGTTCTTATTCATGAGTTACTATTCACGAGTCTTTATTCATGAAGCGTGAAGATGTTTTTGTGGAATTTCTATCTTTTGGTGTCGGAGTTACTATTCACGTATACGACACTTATTCACGATATCAGCCTTTATTCACCGAAAAATAAAATTTCTTCTTTTTGTCCAAAATATCTATTACGGATACTAGCTTTGATTGTATCCATGTTTTGATCATTCTTGAATTTTACACCACTATGATTATTTTTTTGAGGTATTTTTTTGAACATGGATAAAACAAAGTACGAATCCTTAATCCTTAATCCTTGTCATTTTGTTTCAATTGGATTCGTTTCTTTAAAAATATTTTCATCATCCTCGGTCTTAAATGATGATATTATTGAATATCTTTGGCACAGTAGTCAAAGATGAATGATTTCTGAAGAATATCTTTGGCTGTGTAGTGCAAAGATGAGCAGTGTTGAGATGAACATGACCGATCGATTAATATCTTTGGCCCGTAGAGTGCAAAGATGAACAGTGTTTAAATGAACATGACTAACTAATGAATATCTTTGGCACATGTAGTGCAAAGATGAATATTTGATTCGAGATGTATATTGATTGATGTTACGGGGATAAAAGATAGACGATGAACTTTTAAATTCATACATGAAGATAGTAGTTTGCATTCTCTACTTAACTCTTCTAATGAATTATTATTTTCGCTGCGAATATTGATTTAAAATTTGTTGTCTATTGTATTCTATTAGATTTTTCCCTGTTGAAGACTAACGATAATTTGTTGTATATTATCTTAGTCATAATATTCTTTACTGAGCTAGTTGAGCTCACCCTTTTCCTTTTTGTTCCATTTTTCTCAAGAGGCGAGAATATAGCGAGTATGAGTCGGGGTATGGAATGAAGGTTCTAGAGAGAGTTGTTTAGTAGTCCTCACCATTTTTATAAAATAATGTATCAATAAATGTGATGAGGATTTATTTGAGTATAGATATTGTCTAGAAGATAATATTTGTATTTAAACTCATAGTTTTACTGTTGTAATAATAAAGTTGTAGTTGTTTCTGTACCATGTATTGACAACTCAGAATGGGTGATGTATACCTATTTTGGGGGCGTCACAATATTCCTGAGGTAAGCCATACTAGTACACCCTCCTTTACAGATAATATAGTCCTCTGCTGGATATATCTTACCTTTTAGGCACAATCGTGGTAAACCACCAAACAGATACTCACCAGACATGGAGGAAAGGAGAACAAGGTACCCTGATGATTGGGTAATATACCCATGAATCGGATATACTTGGACTTAGATTTGTGTATTGTCGAGTCCTTTAGTAGCATTTTTATTGTGTTTAGTTGTGTTATCGCAGGTTTATGAGCTGTAGGAACAAATTGGGGCATTTAAAGGCATTTTAGCATTTTTTGTACCTCAACGCCGGGGTGCTCTATTCAGTGTAAATCCCAGCGCCGGGGCGCTGGGCCGGGAAGTCTGTTGACCAGGGTTTGCGCGTTGACTTTTTGTTTGACTGCTCAATTGGTGATTGTTTGAATCCAAATTGAATTTGGATTGCTAGAGGTAGATAAGTGAAGTATATAATGAATATTTCTATTGGAGGAGGGGACTAATCTACAGAATTTGAAGGCTGATCAAGGAGCAAAAGGAGAATTTGAAGATTTTTCTTGGAGTTTTTCTTCTTCTTCATTCTTTTAATTTGTGTAATTCATTTAGGATGATTTTTCAAATATTGTTGGTTTTAATTTTTGCTATGAACTAATTTCTTTAATTAAGATTCCAATTGAACCTTTTATGGTTATGAATTAATTATTTGATTTATTCCAATTATTTATGTTGAAGTGAATTGTTCATCTTGCTTTGGGATGATTGATTAATTATCTGGCCAATAATTACCTTGTTACTCTAGAAGAAATTGAAAGAGGAATTCTAGGGTTAGAACTGGGCTTTGTGACATGTGACTTAGTTATTTGTACAGTGAATAATTAGGTTTGTGAATGGAATGGAAATATCTCTTCACCACATATAACATATAAGGAATTGGGATTGAAAAGAGTTTAATTCAATTGTTTTGCATAGGAATATAGCAAAATTAATCTGGATTAAATAGAAGACAATTAATCACTTGGAAAAGGACTTTTGGCACTTGAGAATTCCTGTTAACAATTTAGTAGACATAATAATTGGGATAATTGGATAATTGATTTATATTTCATAATTAGGGATATTGAAATCTTAATCCTTATTTATCTGAATTCAATCAAATGTTAGTTTTGTTTATTTGCTTTTATTTTAGAATAATCTCTTTTAATTATTTTAATTTAGTTTTCTTGAGTTGAAAAATCACATTTTATGGCTGTTTAAATAAAATTGGATTGATATAGTGCTAGTAGTCGGGGTTTATTAATTAGAATTCTCTGTGGGATCGACACTCTATCTTATCACTTTATTACTTGTTGACCGTGTATACTTGCACGTTTGCTTTGATTGTGAAATCAACCGACAAGTTTTTGGCGCCGTTGCCGGGGAATTCTTTATTAATATTAATTCCATATTAGTTGTAATCAATTCGGTCTTAATTTAAACGTTACTTATTTTTCTCCTTGTTTGTGCAGGAAGTCTTCGCGAGTGTATGCACACTAGATCAAGGGCTAAAAAGGAACTCTTTCCTTATACAGACGACATCGAAAGGAAGTTCCAAAAATTGTAGTTGACTAGTGAAGTAACACCTGGGGAAGAAAAACTGGCAGAACAGGAAATACCCGTGAACATGGCAAGGGAAGATCAGAAATCACTTAGGGATTATGCCATGCCGAATGTCACAGATATTCAGTCAAGTATTAGGAGGCCAGCAATCAATGCAAACAGTTTTGAGATTAAACTGGGAATAATTCAGATGCTTTAGAATACATGTCAGTTTGGGGGTAGTTCGATAGATGATCTGAATGAGCATATCTTAAGTTTCTTGGAAGTTTGCGACACCTTCAAATTCAACAATGTGTCAGAAGATGCTACAAGGTTGAGGATGTTCCCGTTTACCTTGAAAGATAAAGCGCGAAGCTGGCTACACTCTTTGCCTCCTGGCTCAATCACCACTTGGGACGACTTAGCTCAAAAATTTTTAGCTAAGTTTTTCCTACCAGCGAGGTCAGCAAAACTACAGAACGATATTCACACTTTCGCACAATTTGATTCAGAATGGTTATATGAGGCGTGGAAAAAGTTTAAGGATATCCTCCGTAAGTGCCTACACCACGGAATTCCGCAGTGGATGCAGTTAGGGATATTTTGTGATGGTTTGCACGCATCCACGAGGGCCAGTATTGATGCAGCAGCAGGGGGAGCAATCATGTCTAAAAGTTTTGATGAGGCATATCAGCTGTTAGAGACAATGGCCACCAAAAACTATCAGTGGCCCATGACTAGGTCTAGCCCTCCAAAAACACCGGGAAAGTATGACGTAGATGCAATGACAGCATTAACAGCACAAGTGGCCGCAATGGCTAAGTAGATAGAAATATGGCGTCCACAATCCACACAGCAGGTAGGAATGGTTTGTGAATTATGTGTTGGGAGTCATGCTACGGATCAGTGTGTCATAAATTCTGAGACAGCTCAGTACGTAGGGAGCTATAGTCGGTTTACCCAACCTTATCCGAATCAAAACGCATATAATCCGGGTTGGAGAAATCATCCCGGGGTTTTCATGGAGTAACAACCAAGCTCAAGCCCAAGCACCGAGACAAAAAAACACATCCGGGTTTCAAAATCAGACTCAACAACAACCAGAGAGGAAATCAAGTTTGGAAGAAACCTTGGAGAGATTTATTCAAGCTTCTGAAAAGAAAAACGAGGAACATGAAAAGAAATTTAATCAAATGGAGCTGAATATGCAAAGCCAAAGTGCGTCGATCAAGAATCTAGAAAATCAAGTGGGACAGATAGCGCATGCACTTAATAACCGACCACTTGGAACACTCCCGAAGCGATCTGAGAAAAAATCCGAAAGGAGATGAGCATTGTAAAGGTCAGAACTCTGAAGTGGAAAGGAATTGCAAGAGACAGTCAAGGATGGGGAAAAAAGGGACAAGGCATCAGTTGAAATAGAGGAAATTGTTGACACCGAAAAACGTCAAGATGAGACTTTAGAGCGAAAAGAACCGGAACCAACTATCACAATGCCTCCCATACCGTACCCGCAGAGGTTTCAGAAATCCAAGTTGGATAAGAAGTTTTCACGATTCTTGGATATTTTCAAAAAACTGTATATCAACATCCCCTTTGCCGAAGCCTTGGAACAAATGTCGAGTTACGCCAAGTTTATGAAGGAGGTTTTGTCGAGGAAGAGGAAATTGGGTGAGTTCAAAAAAGTGGCATTGACTGAAGAATGTAGTGCGATCATTCAGAATAAGTTACCACCGAATCTTAAGGATCCAGGTAGCTTTAATATACCGTGTGAAATTGGAAATCAGTTTTCGGGTCGAGCATTGTGTAATTTGGGGGCCAGTATAAACTTGATGCCATTGTCCGTCTATAGCCAGTTTTGGCTTCAGGCTCCACGACTGACAAATATCAGTTTAAAGTTAGCGGATAGATCGGTTACATATCCACGAGGTATTGTTGAGGATGTTTTAGTTAAAGTGGATAAATTCATCTTCCCTGCGGACTTCTTTATTTTGGATTGTGAAGTGGACAGCGAAATTCCAATAATTCTTGGGCGACCATTTTTAGCAACGGGTAGAACATTGATTGATGTGCAAAAAGGAGAATTGACGATGCGAGTTAAAGATCAACAGGTCACCTTCAATGTTTTTAAGTCAATGTCTTATCCAAAAGAAAGAGGTGACTGTATGCGAGTGGATATCATGGAGGAATTGGTTAATCACAAGTTCAGTAGAAATTATTCGGAGGACCCGCTTGAATCTATTTTGCTCAGGACAGATGACTGCAGTATTGAAGAGGACATTGAGTATGCCAAATGGTTAGATACAGCATCTGTCTTCCGAAAAAGCAATCAATCATTCGACACCCTTGAGAGGCCCGAAACGGAAGGTAAAAAGTTCAAACCCTCGATAGAAGAGCCACCGGTGCTGGAATTAAAGCCACTACCATCTCATCTGCAGTATGCTTATTTGGGAAAAGATGCCACCTTACCAGTGATTATTTCGACGGAGTTAACTGACATGCAAAAGGAGAAATTGTTACGGGTCTTGCGAGAGTTCAAAACAACAATTGGGTGGACTATAGCGGACATTCGAGGTATTAGCCCATCATTCTGTATGCATAAGATTTTAATGGAAAGGGGGGCAAAACCAACCATTGAGATGCAAAGAAGGCCAAACCCTATTATGAAAGTTGTGGTGAAAAAGGAGATTATAAAGTGGTTGGATTCCGACATTATTTACCCTATCTCGGATAGCTCATGGGTAAGTCCTGTACAATGTGTACCAAAGAAAGGGGGTATGACAGTGGTGAAGAATGAAGCTAATGAGCTCATCCTTACTAGAACAGTTACAGGATGGAGAGTATGTATGGACTACCGCAAGCTGAATAAAGCCACACGCAAGGACCACTTCCCTTTGTCGTTCATTGATCGGGATGTTGGATAAAGCTAGCGAACATCGCCTCTCTTGTCTTTTGGGTGGATATTCTGGGTATAATCAAATTGCCATAGCACCGGAAGATCAAGAGAAAACTACATTCACATGCCCCTACGGTACGTTTGCATTCCGGCGTATGTCTTTTGGGTTATGTAATGCACCGGCAACCTTTCAACGGTGCATGATGGCTATCTTCTCCGATATGGTCGAACAGAATTTAGAGGTATTTATGGATGACTTTTCTGTGTTCGGTGATAGCTTTGATCTATGTTTGAAAAATCTGATTTTAGTATTGAAGCGATGCGTGGAGACTAATCTGGTTCTTAACTGGGAAAAATGTCATTTTATGGTAAAAGAAGGGATTATTTTGGGGCATAAGGTTTCTGCAGCAGGGTTAGAGGTGGACAAAGTGAAGATTGAGACAATTGAGAAATTACCTCCTCCATCATTTGTGAAGGGAATCCGGAGCTTCTTGGGACATGCGAGTTTCTACAGACGCTTCATTAAAGATTTTTACAAGATTTCAAAACCCTTATGTTCCCTGTTGGAGAAAGACGTGCCTTTCAAGATGGATCAGACATGTATCGAGGCATTTGAGGTCTTAAAGAAGAAGTTGATCTCTGCTTCAATTATTGTGGCGCCCGATTGGTCTTTACCGTTCGAATTGATGTGTAACGTCAGCGACTACGCAGTTGGAGTAGTGTTGGGACAACGTCACGACAAAATTTTTCACACAATCTACTACTCTATCAAAACGTTGACGGATGCCCAGTTGAATTACACAACCACCAAAAAAGAGCTACTTGCAGTTGTTTTTGCCTTCAACAAATTCAGAGCATATCTTATTGGCACCAAGGTAATCGTTTATACTGATCATTCTGCCATTAAGTACTTGATTGAGAAGAAGGATGCCAAACCGCGGTTAATACGGTGGGTGTTGCTACTGCAAGAATTTGATTTGGAGATCCGGGATAGAAAAGGTACCGAAAATCAGGTGGCGGATCATCTTTCTCGGTTAGAAAACGTGGAGGTGCAGAATAAAGACAACAAAATGATCAATGAGAAATTTTTAGATGAATAACTTCTCCGAGTAACCACAATACTGCCTTGGTATGCTGATTATGTGAATTACGTGGTTGCTAAGGTGTTACCACCGGATTTGAACTCACAACAACGAAAGAAGTTCCTCCACGATGTTAAGCAGTACTATTGGGATGAACCATTTCTGTTTAAGGCCTGCACGGATTAAATGATTAGACGTTGTGTACCACATGAAGAGATGGATAGCATTTTGGGTCATTGCCACTCGTCAGATTATGGAGGCCATTATTCCGGTGATCGAACAGCAGCCAAAGTGTTACAATCGGGATTTTTCTGGCCTTCGCTATTCAAGGATGTGTATCTCTGCTATCTACTGAAGTGTGATTGGTGCCAACGCGTAGGTAATATCTCCAAGCACAATGAAATGCCACTCAACTCAATTTTGGAGGTAGAACTGTTTGACGTATGGGGAATCGATTTTATGGGACCTTTCCCATCATCTTTCAATAATCAATACATTCTGTTGGCGGTAGATTACGTTTCCAAATGGGTAGAAGTCGCAGCTTTACCCACGAATGATGCCAATGTTGTCCTCCGATTTTTAAAGAAAAACATCTTCACACGATTTGGGACGCCGAGGACAATAATAAGTGATGAGGGAACTCATTTCTACAATAAGCAGTTCACGAAATTGCTTGTAAAGTATGGGGTTCGTCATAAAATTACAGCCGTGTATCATCCCCAAACGAATGGTCAAGTAGAGGTCTCTAATAGGGAGGTCAAGCGAATTCTAGAAAAGGTGGTCAATCCGTCGCGAAAAGATTGGTCATTGCGTCTTGACGATGCTCTATGGGCATATCGAATAGCATATAAGAATCTGATTGGCATGTCACCGTATCGAATGGTTTACGGAAAGGCGTGTCATCTCCCGGTTGAACTAGAACACAACGCACACTGGGCCATTTGGAAACTTAATTTCGATCTACAAGCAGCTGGTGAGAAAAGGTTACTGCAGTTAAATGAGATGGATGAATTCCGATTCAACACCTATGAAAACGTAAAACTCTATAAGGAAAAAGTTAAAGCTTGGCATGACAAAAAATTCTTGATCGGACATTAGAACTGGGCCAACAAGTCTTGCTTTTCAACCCAAGATTGCGCTTATTTCATGGGAAACTAAAATCTCATTGGTCGGGACCTTTTAAAGTTGTATCTGTTGCACCACACGGTAACATCGAAGTCGAGGAACCAAATTCAAAACGCACATTCAAGGTTAACGGTCAACGACTTAAACATTACTGGAGTGGACCCATTGATCGACAATCTACGACCGTATACCTCTCCGAACCATTAGACAATTGAGCACAGCATCAAAGTCGGGCTGACGACTATAAACCAAGCGCTTTGGGGAGGCAACCCCATGTATTCTAGTTTAAGTTGCTTTTGGTAGTTAATTTTATTTAATTTCATGATATGCTTTCGTGGTTTAATAATTTTCTTGTTTACTTCCAGCCCAATGCACAAGCGTTCGAGGATACGGACAAGTCGAACAACTTGGCCAAAAAGAAAAGGAACGGAGACTAACGTACAACGCCCCGGCGCTCAAGCTTCAAGCAAAACCAGTACCCGTGGCTGGAGGTTTTCAGCATCCACGACACATGGCGCCCAAATACTACTTTCCTATATATAACTCAGTATACAGGCGTTGAGCACCATTGTCAAAAAAAGCCACGACGTCTGGCGCCCGTGGCTGTAGAATAATCTCTTAACCACGGCGCTTCCGTATTAGAATCGAACATTCACATACGATGGACGGCGCCGGCGCTCTTATTAGGCAAATCTCGTATACCAGACGCACGCGAGGTGCGATTAGAATCCCTTTTGATGTCAAATACTCAGATTCCCACTCCAACTCTTCCACTTCCTCCCACAATTCATTCTCCATCTGGTAACTACTCGTAAACCTTCATATAACTCCCAAAACTCAACTCCACATATCATATTGGGATTTCCGTTTGCAAAGCAATTTTCATTTATCATCTCAACTGCAAAGGTATGTTACTTCAGATCTAGAGATGAGCGAGGATGATGATGTTCCACCCGAGGCATAAGCTCGTCAGGGGAGTCCTCTGTTTTCTTTTGCTTTATTTATCGCATGAGGACATTGCTCTAGATAAGTTTGGGGGTAGTTTATTTTTATTTGCGTTAGTAGGTTGTTATTGTTAAGAGTTTGTGGATAATTTGAATTTTATTATGATTAAGTGTTGCATTTTAGGATTGCATGTTAATTCTAGCTTTTTGATAGTAAGTATGTTTGGGGCCAATGATGAAATTAGAATTGCATGAACAAGTCTAGTTCGGAGTGTTAAGTTAGTGATATGATTTTCTTGACATAATTTAAATCTTTATCTGTTTGACACTAATATTATAAGGATAGCACGTTTTGAAAAATGATCATGTTGGCTATGATAGTTGAAATGGATAGATAATAGAGTTCTAAAGGAGGAATGCTAGTGAAATGAAGGAATAATTTGAATAGCTAGTGAAGACTGAATTTAGATATAAACTCAAGTTTGGGGGAAAAATATTTGGAATATATAAGCTTTGAAAAAGAAAAAAAAAGAATAAAAATCGTGGCATACTTGTCTAGTTTTGTGGCCTTTGTTACTTGAGTAAGTAAGCCCGAGGGGATTGTCTCTACACCTAGCGCCCTAAGGTCTTAATGACTTGTGAGTCGTTGGTCGAAAGCTCGTTAAGGTAACACTGAAAAGCCTAAGGGAATAAGACAATGCTTAGTCATGAGAAAATAATAATAATAATAATAATAATAAAGCGGGAAAAGTGCAAAAAGCCCCCGTATAAAAAGCATAAGTATTCCATTTTGACCCCTAGACTTTGGTGATTGTTTAATTTCAGTTGAATCAAGTGTATTTGATGAGTTCTAAAGTTTATACTGTATGATGTCTTCAAAGAAAGCTATTATCTTTCACATTTTGCTTTTCATTGGTTAGCATGGTTGTTGAACACACACTCACGATATCAGTAATAACAGATTTAGATTCATTGATTGTTGGGATATTATTGATCTGCTTTAACATGATGTATTAGCATGTTTTTGCGATTTTTCTGAGGCTTATGCATATATGTGTACTATTGGATTGCTGGAATTAAGACCATATAGATTGTTTACATTTGCATGATGTTTAATTTTTCATGTTGTTTGTGTTTTGTTGCTTGAGGACACGCAACGATTTAAGTTTGGGGGTATTTGATGATTGGGTAATATACCCATGAATCGGATATACTTGGGCTTAGATTTGTGTATTCTCGAGTCCTTTAGTAGCATTTTTACTGTGTTTAGTTGTGTTATCGCAGGTTTGTGAGCTGTAGGAACAAATTGGGGCATTTAAGGGCATTTTAGCATTTTCTGTACCTCGGTACGGGCGCCTTCTATTCGATGTAAATCTCAATGGCAGGCTACTGGATAAGAAGTCTGTGACACGAGGTTTTTCAGCGTTGACTTTTCGTTTATTTTTTCAATTGGTGATTGTTTGAAGCCAAATTGAATTTGGATTACTAGAGGTAGATAAGTGAAGTATATAAGGAATATTTCTATTGGAGGAGGGGACTAATCTATAGAATTTGAAGGCTGATCAAGGAGCAAAAGGAGAATTTGAAGATTTTTCTTGGAGTTTTTCTTCTTCTTCATTCTTTTAATTTGTGTAATTCATTCAGGATGATTTTTCAAATATTGTTGGTTTTAATTTTTGCTATGAAATAATTTCTTTAATTAAGATTCCAATTGAACCTTTTATGGTTATGAATTAATTATTTGATTTATTCCAATTATTTATGTTGAAGTGAATTGTTCATCTTGCTTTGGGCTGATTGATTAATTGTGAGACCCCAGATTTTATGAATAAATATTTAATTTTCTTGAAATAATTTTTTTTATTATGGTGTGGATTTAAAATAATGTTATAGTTGTGGGTAATATTTATAAATTTTGCAAAGTATGCAAGTTGTTATATTATATTCGATTGGTCGGGGAATATTCTTTATGTCGAGGAATATTCGTACGACGGCACAATCATTGGTGGACCCCACAACGGAATTATTGTCGAATTGAGAAAATGACAAAGTTATTCATATTATTAAATTGCAATATTTACAATGTCTAGAAGTTCTGTCAAGGAGAGGTTTGGTCACCTAATTTATGGCTTGATAGGGAGAAATCCTTATTGGAAAGCACCTCTTTCACGAACGACACGGTTGATAAATATTATGAGTTATAATATTAATGATGAATGTTATTAAAAATTGTAGTTGTGTTCGGAGTTGAATTTGGAGACGCGGACGTGATATTTGAGTCCGAAACGACGAAATTAGTAAAAATAGTCTATAAACACAAAAATTTTCGGGATTCACTATTTGGTCAAAAAGTTAACAGTTGACTTTTTTGGGAAAAGTCAAACTTTAAAATTTCAAAATTTATATTTTTGATAAAAATGGTTTCATTGTGTTGGAATTATTTGTGTTAGTAAAAATCGATATTTATTTCGATAATAATTGATGTCCTGGAGGTTATATTGACCCGATCGAATTATTTAACCTGGATAAATGAGCAATTGATTGCTATTATTTCACATGATTATAACTATTTGTTCACATGTGTATACTATTGTTTCACATTCTTGTTACTATTAGGGGAGTTGGTGCAAGATTGATAATACTTGCATGACTAAGTTAAAAATGGAGGTATAGATGGAGGTACAATCTTTGAAATTCAGATTTTCACGTGTCTAGAACTATTGATTCACACAATTTACTATTGAATCACATTATTTACTATTAGGGGAGGTGGTGCAAGTTTGATAATACTTGCATGACTAAATTAAAAATAAAGGAAAAGTTGGAGGTATTGTACTATAATTTTTCGAGCCCCAAAACCTGCAATTATCGAAACAATATTTTTCTATAAATAGAAGCTCATTCTTCCTTCATTTCTCACCAATTCACTAAAGCTATAGAGCAATTATTATAGAGAGAAATTATAGAGAGAAAATCTATAGAAGAAGAGAAGCCTGCTACCTCACTACTCCTTTATCTAGTTTCTTTCAAAGGTAAGGGGTATTATTTCTTTCTTTCGTCTTCATGAAGAGAACTTTTGTTATTCCATTCTTTATTATTATGTTGGAATAACTTGTCTATGCGAAGTACCGCATACATGGTGAAATTCTTCTATTATTCCATTCTTTATTATTACATTTGGAATATCCTCATCATGCGTTTCACGCCAGCACTGGTTCCGCTCTTTATTATTACTGTTGGAATATCTTGTTCTGTCGCTTTTACGCCGGGACCGGTTCCGCCTCTTTATTATTCTATTGGAACATCCTGTCATGCGTTTTACGTTAATTCGGTTCCGCCTTTTATTATTCTGTTGGAACATCATGTTAGCGGTCGCGAATTTCACTTTGACACGGTTCCGATTATTTATTATTCTCGTTGGAATAACTTTTGCATCTTAATCTTTGCATGCACGGTGATTTCTTTTGTTATTCCATTCTTTATTATACTCGGTTGGTTAAAGTTTTGACTTCTATACTCATAATAAAATATCATTTTATTTGGTATTTTTTATTACAAGTTACTATTCACAGGTTATTATTCACCCCGTTACTATTCACTCTAGTATTATTCACTCGGGTATTTGGGGCACTTTACATGCCGGAATACTATTCACGAAGTTACTTATTCACCGAATTACTATTCACCGAATATTATTCACTCGGTATTTGGAGTATTTTTCATGTCGTGGTACTATTCACGAGTCTTATTCTCAAGTACTATTCACGTGGGTACTTATTCACGACAAAAAAATGATTCTTTTCTCATCCAAATTATTTTTGGTGCATGAATATTATTCTTGAATTTTACTCTACAAAGAAGTATCATGTTGACAATTTGGACGTTATTAATTCTGGATAATTTAATTAAGAAACTTGTTTTATTGAATTAGTATATCATTGTCATCATCCTCATGTTTATATTATGTTGAAAGTCATCTACGGCCTCTGTAGTGCATAGATGAACTTGGTATGATTATGACCGGATTATTCGGTATAATCATGGTAGTAATGTTACAAATGATGTGGCAAAAGTCCTCATTGGCCCGTAGTGCATTGATGGGCGATTGTTGGCATGATCATGACCATTGATGAATACACTAAATGTCCTCGACCAGTAGTCATAGATAATTTGTGGTCGTGATACTAAAGAATATCTTTGGTAGTAGTGCAAGGGTGATTCGATAATGTGGATTATTTATTAAGTCGAGTCTCAAATGATAAAAGTGATGGAAAACCTTTTAAATCATAAAAGATAGTAGATTTTATTCTCTACTTGACTCTTTTAATGGATTGTTTGTTCATTGCAGCTTAAACTTGATGTTTGTTATATTGTATCGGTTAACAATCGCTTAAAGGCCAATGATAATTTATTACGTATTATCTTAGTCATAATATTTCTTCTTTGGGCTAGTTGAGCTCACCCTTTTTGCTTTCATTGTTCTCTTGAAAATGAGAACGTAGCGGGGACTAGTCGGGGAACGGAGTGACGGTCCAGAGGATGGCATTAGTAGTCCTCACTATTCTGTTAAATAGTGTGACAATAAATGTAATGAGGACTTATTCTGAGAGTGGATATTGTCTAAAAGATAATATTTGTATTAAAACTCACAGCTCTTTTGTTATATATTAAAGATTGTATTTGTATCATGTACCATGTATTTGGCGACTCAGGATAGGTGATGTATACCTATTTTGGGGGCATCACATTAATTATCTGGCCAATAATTACCTTGTTACTCTAGAAGAAATTGAAAGAGGAATTCTAGGGTTAGAACTGGGCTTGGTGACATGTGACTTAGTTATTTGCACAGTGAATAATTAGGTTTGTGAATGGAATGGAAATATCTCTTCACCGCATATAACATATAAGGAATTGGGATTGAAAAGAGTTTAATTCAATTGTTTTGGATAGGAATATAGCAAAATTAAACTGGATTAAATAGAAGACAATTGGTCACTTGGAAAAGGACTTTTGGCACTTGAGAATTCCTGTTAACAATTCAGTAGACATAATAATTGGGATAATTGGATAATTGATTTATATTTCATAATTGGGGATATTGGAATCTTAATCCTTATTTATCTGAATTCAATCAAATCTTAGTTTTGTTTATTTGCTTTTATTTTAGAATAATCTATTTTAATTATTTTCATTTAGTTTTCTTGAGTTGAAAAATCACATTTTATGGTTGTTTAAATAAAATTAGATTGATATAGTGCTAGTAGTTGGGGTTTATTAATTAGAATTCTCTGTGGGATCGACATTCTATCTTATCACTTTATTACTTGTTGACCGTGTATACTTGCACGTTTGCTTTGATTGTGAAATCAACCGACATACCCAATTACCAACTATGTGTCTACGGAAAAGCTACCTGAACCTCTCAAGACTTTCTCCAAGGATTTATCCACATGCCAGATTCCAACTACTATTCAGGAAGCACTATCCGATCCTAAATGGACACATGCTATAGAAGAAGAAATAAGAGCACTGTTAAAGAATCAAACATGGGTGTTGGCTCCACTTCTCATTGGAAAGAGAACTGTCGGATGCAGGTGGGTATTCTCTGTGAAACACAATGGATCTATAGAGAGATACAAGGCAAGACTGGTGGCGAAGGGATACACTCAGACATATGGAATAGATTATCAAGAAACTTTTTCACCTGTTGCAAAATTGAATACAGTTAGGGTTCTGTCGTCTCTTGCTGCTAACTTGGACTGGCCTTTACATCAGTTGGATGTAAAGAACGCATTCCTTCATGGCGACCTTAAAGAAGAAATTTACATGGATATACCTCCAGAATATATAACCTCCTTAAAATTTGAGGTTGTATGCAAATTGCAACGGGATTAAAGCAATCACCTCGGGCATGGTTTGGACGATTCAGTTTGGCAATGAAGAAATATGGGTTTCGTCAGAGTAACTCAAATCATACACTATTCTTGAAACATCAATAAGGCAAGGTAACAATGTTAATTGTCTATGTTGATGATATGATTATTACAGGAGATGACAAGGAGGAAATTGCCAAACTTCAAAATCAATTGGCCACTAAGTTTGAGATAAAAAACCTAGGAGGCCTGAAATATTTTCTGGGAATAGAAGTTGCTAGATCAAGATGAGGTATATTTCTTTCCCAAAGAAAATATATCTTAGATCTATTATGTGAAGTTGGAATGTTGGAATGTAAGCCAACAGAAACTCCCATTATTCAGAACCATAAACTTGAAGAACACCCAAACCAAGTTCCAACAGACAAAGATCAATATCAGAGATTGATTGGCAAGCTTATTTATCTTTCACATACTTGTCCAGATATAGCTTATGCAGTAAGCGTGGTAAGCCAATTCATGCATCGACCTAGTAAAGATCATATGGAAGCAGTAATTCGGATCTTACGATACTTTAAATCATCCCCGGGAAAAGGACTGTTGTTTTTAAAGAATAATTATCTTAGGATCAATGGATATACAAATGCGGATTGGGCAGGAAATGCTACAGATAGACGATCTACCTCAAGATACTTTACATTTATTGGAGGAAATTTGGTCACTTGGAGAAGTAAGAAGCAAAAAGTAGTGGCACTATCAAGTGCCGAACCAGAATTCTGTGGGATGGCAAAAGGACTATGCGAACTTTTATGGCTAAAAAGACTTATGTATGAAATAGGTTTCACCCCAGTCTCTGAGAAGGACCTTTTCTGTGATAACAAATTCGCCATTGCTATTGCACATAATCCCATACAACATGATCGAACAAAACATGTGGAAGTTGACAGACATTTTATTAAGGAGAATTTAGAATAAAAAAATAATCAGGTTTCCATTCGTGAAGTCCAACGATCAATTGGCAGACATTCTGACAAGGCAGTATCAAGCAAAGATTTCTACAACTCACTAGACAAGTTGCACGTTGAAGATGCGTTCACTTGAGGGAGAGTGTTGACGTGAGCTGTAGATTAAAAGACAAATAAGAGGAATTATAGTGAAGATGTAAATATTATTCCTTCAATTAAGGGTCAAGGATCTCAGCCATGATCCTAGCCTTGAGTTGTGCAACTGTCCAAAAATAGTCAAATATCTCTATTTATACCTGTAATATTTCTAAAAAAAAGATATGTAGAAAAATATGTTCTTTTTGTCAGATAATTTCATCCTTGTTAAATTTTCAATATTCAACCATCATTATTGTATCTACAAATAATAGTAAAGATGACTGGTAAAAATAAATGGTACTCATTTGTTGGAAACCGATGCAAGCCAACAGATGCAAGCTAATGACTAAATACATCCATTCACATGAATCAATCGTAATAGAATTAAGCGCATAAACAAGCGGTGTAGATAGCATTAGATCCTAAAATTTCAAAGATTTACACTGCAAAATCATATACTACACTCATCTCCCACCAGAAAATTGGTCGATATTGTGTGAAAAAATTTTCCTCCTTTGCCCGACATAAAACTCAAAATGAGGATTACAAGAACGCCGTATACATTTGATGACGCATGAAAAACTCGAGAGGTTGATGCTGATGGTATTTTTTTCATATTTGCCCTACATGATGTTATATCAACCTGAAGAATACGGGATCCTTATTTATGCATTCCTCTCAAGGCTCACTGTTTGGCAACCTACTGAGAACAGAGTGCTCTGGTTTGTGATCGCATTCAAAGTCAAGATGAACAAATGCCCGTTCAACTTCGGGAAGTTTCTCGATATTTATCTGTAGGCTTTCCCCTATGGAATGAGCTTCTTTCAAGGGTAAATCTTCTGGAAGCTCAATGTCAACCTGTTTTGGTGGGGGGGGGAAACATGACCGGAGAAAAAATTAATATATATATATATATATATATATATATAATGACATGGGAATTGATATTTTCACAAATAAGCACGAACAGCAAAACCAGGCAAAACCAGAACAGCAAAACCAGGCAAAGAGTTTCTAGTAGATATTCCTACTATTCAATTTAACTGACAAAAATGACACTAACCTCAACAAAATACAGAACTCCAAAAGTATAAGCACGAACTGTATCAATGCGTTTGACTTTAGGGTGTCGTATGACGAGATATGTCAATTTCTGCATTACTTCTGGTGGGGCTGATTGTCCCACTAATGATGCTGCATCAAGAAAAACCATCATAAACTTGGAAACACTACATCAATTATGCTTCAAATATAGCCGGTACTTATTTAGCATATGAAATCCTTACTAAAGGTTTAATTTTCTCTGAGTATTAAAGTATATCATGTCTACAATGTATTAAAACATATAAATACAGAGATGAAGATTTAGAATCTACCTGCATTCTCCAGAACAGTTCCTGACCAATTTGTGATTGTATAGATGGCGAGGACAATAGCACCAGCCGGGTCAATCCACCAGTAAAACTTGTCACCAAGAACAGCTGCAACTAGTCCTACTACGTTTGTTATCACATCGAAATAGTGATCCTGGGTAAATCAAATTGAAGGATTACACAAGTAGGTTGTAAAATGAAGAACGGCTAAGATCAAGACAGTCCTAATACCTTTGCATAGGCACGTACTATCTTGTTTCCTGAGCTTTTGCAGTAAATCCAGAGGGCAAGTTTTACCACAGTAGCTGTTATCATGATTGTGTACAACCATAGCAATTGATCCGAGTTCATTTTACCAGGAGGATCGTCTTTGATAAGTTCTTGTACAGCTTGGATCAAAACCTGAAAGCCTGAAAGAGAGCTCAACAATAAGACACCTTCACTGCCCAGAATATTTTTTCATACTGCAAGAGGTTGGGGTTTTGAGAGAGGGAGAGATTGTGGTTTTTCTCAGGCTCCACAAAGCACTGTTCTAATCTAAGTTAAATCACATAACTAGGTCCAAAATATATGTTAGGTGGTAACATTAGCAAAATAATGGATGGACAGACATGGCAAAGATTATGCAATAGCATCAGAGATATACATTGAAATAGACACATGCACAAACACGAACATAACAATTGATAGGAAGAGGAAGAAGGGGGAGACAGAGACAGAGGCGCCACACTCGGTGTAATGTTGTTGTTTTCCCTCCTATGTCTCTATCTATCAAGCATTGACATTTATAGTTTTTATCAGTTATTTGGTTATTTATGATACATCTTTCCTTCTTGGTACTAAATTTAGAAATTGTACAGAGACGAGCCTAAACATTAATTTCTGACTAAAACAAGATAATGGAAATTTCCAGCTTTATTGAAGCCTGAACAAAAATAAAATAAAATAAATAAAGTAAACACAGAAAGAGAGAGAAGAGAAATGGCTTCCTTGAATATCCTGCAATGAAATGGTAGTACCCAAAACCTATAAGTACATCAAATTAAGGACAGCTGCAAAGGAAAAGCACCCTTATCTTTTTAAAAGGGAAAAAAAGTACCATATCTTAATCTTGGGGGAAAAAAGGAAAAGCAACCAAATCATGTCAATGAACAAAAGAATGATCAAATAATATGCTTCCGCTGGTTACAGAAACTTCTGTCATTTCTATGACAACTAAGTATAGCATATTTAATGACAAAGGGAAATATTTGCCTGACTTGAATGTTTCCCTCCACTTTTTGTTATAAGGTATAACTTAGATATGTGCCATTTAACTATAGTGTTAGTACATCATACAAAAACTTAAAATGTTTAAATGTATTATATCACATGTTCACTAATTAAAGTTGAATTCATAGTCATGATGTGCTGTCTTATGGCAACATCACATCATAATAAGCTAATACATGACACGATTATTCAACAATGCTTACCACCAAAAGATGGTAAGGCACAAACAATTCATTGAGAAGTAGCTAGTCTCATTTGAAATCAAACATGGGCTTAAGGCACAATGACATACCAAGTGTAGCCATGATTGCAGCAAAGATAATTATTCCTACTGGCTGTACCCTCAACTTCCCAATAGGATATTTATAAATGTTAATGTTTTTCATTGACAGATGAGTAAACCAAAGTATGCCTCCAGCCATTAGATCAAGTAAGGAATCCAGTGTTGATGCCGCAATAGCTATGGATCCACTCTTAACTGTTGCATAAACCTGCAAAAGGTAATACAAATGTTATTCTGACCATCAATATTTTAATATTCAACAACTTTTCAATAAATGTTTCAATGTTTTTTCAATGTGCATGTTTCAATTTCACGTGACATTGTATACTTTGATAAATTACATAGTAGTAGTGTTACGTGAACAAGCCATTGAGGATGAGCACCAATTCAAATCTGTAAATACTATTTGGCTTATTACAATTTGTGTAAAGAATAAATACCACAAACAATGAAAACAACGAAGAGGCATCTTTCATTCATAAATCAACCTATTTACCGAAATACATCATTCAACAGTATTCTGCTAGTCATAAAAGTTAACTTTGACCAATGATAAGTCACCTTGAATGCCAGTAGCAGAATATTTGCGTAATTAGAGATTCTCATTGCTCTTTCTTGTTGATATTGTTCTTCTAGATCTTCCTCTTCCATGCCATCGGATGCTACCACCAAATCTACTTCATCAAATGATTTTAACGTGGCAAATTGCCTTTCATAATACTCCTTCTCACCTATAGAAATATGAGAAATTTTTTTGATGTTATGAGAATGGAAACGCATGTACAAGACAGAGAGTTGGGAAAGACAAAAAGACCACTTTTTAACACATCTAGTGTTCAATTTTAGCCATGCCCACCTTTTATAGGACGATTAATTTTCTCCCATTACCTTTTGGAAAGTTATCTTTGCTAATATTGAAAATTTTCTTCCTAATCAAAAAAAGGCATATTATCAAAGTTATGCATCTCTTTTTTTTTGGCTAGAATGTAAATATTGAGAGGCTGGCTTAACATGAATCAAAACTTCGACACAGATTTCACAGTATTAAAATAAAAAATAAAGTATCATCTCAACATCATGTAATTATTTGTCTATTCTTAGAAAATGCATACAAAAAATGAAAAAAATTGAAAAAGGGACTCTAAATTTTTAATTCCCATTCACAACATTCAATCCTGTAGCACTTCATCTTCAACAAGTTAACCAATCACATAATACAATATATATGTACATGTGTGTGTACATTTAGAGATAGGTAAAAGGAGAGAATTAACCTTCCGTTAAGGCCGCACACTTGGAGAGATTAAAGTAAGACGAAGACTCGAGATCAACACCAGAGCGGACCTTATCAGGAAGTCTCGACACAAAGTCGTTCTTCAGCGAGTTAAATGAGTTTCGGCGAGTGAGTCGGCCTCGCCGCCCACTGCCACTCCAACTCAGTCTCCGTCCTCCTCCACTCGCCGTCGCCGGCCCCAACAAAGGCGATTTCGCATCACCTGACCCGCTCTCCATATGTATGTATCTCTCCTCAAACTCAAAACAAAGCTGTTAAAAAAATATAGAAGCACATCATGTATAGTCCCTTACAAACTGTCAGTTTTATTACATAGAATGGTCATGTGACAAAAACTATCATTATTGATTAATTAAATGATAAAATGTAAATTTGTTCAATAGATTAAATCAAGTCTACTTCCACCTATGTTATATTTTCACATATTTAATCCTCACATGAAAGTAGGACCTACTATATATCCATTCGAAAACATAATTTATTCTAATAAATTAAATTATTAAACGTTGTCTATTAGATTATGTTTATTTGCAAACATTATAATTACATAGATTATAATCCCAAGACTATTAATCCTAGTATTATAATTCATGAATTATAATTATAATATCAAGACTTATTAAGCTATTTTATAATTTTAAGTCTAAATTTGAAAATAAACAAGACACTTGAAATTAATAGTCATATCCCAAGCGTAATTCTTGCAAACAAGCATAGCCTTAATAAAAAAATTAAATTTATATAGTTTTTATAAATATTGTACTCCCTCCATTCTAAATTTTATGATCATTATTGAGTTTTAAAAAGTCAATTTGAGATCATTCAGATATTTTATACTTTTAATTATCAAATAATTTTTTAAATTTAGATATTATTTCACTCAAATAATTTAATTTATCAAAATATATAATAATTCAAATATTAATTATTCAATTTTATCAAACACCCTCCTCTAATACATTATAACACCCCTAACATACATTAGCTAAAAATGTGAATCATGTTAGTTTAGAGTAGTGCAATTTAGCGGGTAAATTCAATTATAATATTCGCACCGAAAAAATAATTCAATTACATACTAATATTTTGTCACCATATCACATGCGAAAAAATAATCTGTAAACGCACGATATTATTTTTGGTATTTTGTTTGAGTCCAAAATATTACTTTTGTAAGTTAAATATGAAATAAGTTACTAATAAACGAACAATATTTTAAAGTGCGTCTAGACTTTCAAATGTTGTGTAACAAAACTGTTAGCAAACTAAAAATGAATACTATATATATATATAAATAATAATTGTCTTAAGATTATTAGTAAACTGAAAATGAATACTATATATATAATATACAATTTATTCTTCTTTCCGTGACCTGGAGGAAATGAACGCTTTTTTAAAATCGTCATATAAGATAGAAATTAGGTTTTTATCTTATAATGACGAAAAAAAATCGTCGTATAATCGATTCACATCTTAATTCATTTCTCTCCGATTCAATTGACTATATATATATATATATATTAACTTATCTCAAACGGCAGAATTTAACTTGTCAAAACAAATATTTGACAGGTAGCACTCCAAATAGTATACTCAACTCTGAGCCTAAATTAATGCTCAAATTCTAACAAAATCATACTTTTAGTGTTTGGTGACTCTTTACAAACATTAATTTCAGTGAATTGAGATTTTGGTTTTAAAAAAATACTTTTAAAAGTAGCAAAAATTTTGTACTTTTGGTAAAAAACTCAAAATTTCAAAAATATTTTATCTCACTACACCACAACCCACCCACGACTCCAACAAACGGACACTTATATGTTCGTCCTTAGTTTTTTTTTTTTTAAAACACTTTTATAATTATATAACTAAACATTATTCAACTCTCTTAAAATAATTTTTTTATCAAATATTCTATAATTAAAAATGTGTTTATATTAACGCATGATATCAACCGCACCAGGAGCACAAACAAATATTTTGTCTAACTGGCACACAAATTAAACTAATTTTTAAACAAATACTATATAATATTACTAAGAACAAACTGCATGATTTTCTACAAAATCGTTTAAATATAAAAATAAGATATGTCCAAATTATTTAATGAAGTTTGACTATTGGCCAAGGTCAGAAAATAATCAAATAGATTCGAGTTTGATTAAATGCTTTACTTGTTAAAAGTTCAATTCGAAATCATTTCGAAATATAAATGAATTAAATATGAGCACATTTTAAAATTCAATAAATTACTCGAACCTTCTCAAATTATAATTTTCTATTATACTCGGATCATATTTGTTGGAAAAGTTCAAACCGCTTCTAAGTTTGATTCTAATCATGTTTATTTCGGTGGTAAATGAAATTTCAATCAAACCTTATTTTATCTTTCGATAAATTTTGTGAATCAAATCTGAAAGCGATTCAATACTTTGGATCGACTCACTGGTTCGTTTACATATAGTGTTGGCATTTGGGATGATTGATGCGACACCCCCAAAATAGGATATCATCACTCATTTTGAGTCGTCGATAACGTGAGATGCGAAAACAACTACAACTTTATTAATCTGATATGAAAATCGTGAGTTTAAATACAAATATTATCGTCTGCAGATAATATTCACACCCAAATAAGTCCTCATTATACTTATTTTGTACATTATTTTATAAAATAAATAGTGAGATTCTAAAACAACTTTCTAGAACCATCATTTCACACCCCGAGGCTAACTCGCTACATTCTCGCCTCCGAGAAGAAAAATGGAAAAAAAAAAAAAAGGGTGAAATTTCAACTAAATTTCAAAGAAAGAATATTATGACTAAGATAATATAGAAACAAATTATCGTTAGTGTTGAATGAGAAAAAAATCGATAAAATACTGATAGACAATGAGTTTGAGGATCAATATTAAATGAAAATAATAATTCATAGAAAGAGTTACGTAGAGAATGAAATCTACTATAATCTATGAATTTAAAAGTCCATCATTAATATTTTATCTCTCGTAATATCAACCAATATTCATCTTGAATCAAATATTAATCTTCGCTTGCTACTGGTAAAGATATTCATCGATCGGTCGTGTTCATCTCAACACCGTATATATTTAACATTACTGGATGAAAGATATTCATAAGAAAATCAACCATCTTTATCTGTCTAAAAAGATATTCAATGAATCTACCGTCATTTGGGATGAGGATGATGAAAAGTATTTTAAAGAAAACGAATCCAAATGAAACAAAAGAATGCGTATTATGGATTCGTCTTTTAAAACAATTCAATTAAAAATACTTCATAAATAATCACAAACAAGTAAAATTCAAGAATGATCAAAACACGTGGATCTGATCAAAGTTAGTATCCACGATAGATATTTTGAATGAAAAGAAAAATTTAATTTTTACGTGAATAGTGTCGTGATTCGTGAATAGTCTTGTATCGTGAATAATGCTTCCCCGACAATTAAAAAGACAAAAATTTCACAAGAAAAATCTTATCAATAGTCAAAGATAAATGATATTAGAAGAAATAATATCGTTTTAAAAAAATAACATCCCTTACCTTGAAAAGATCAGTCTTACAAATTTGGAATCTTGGATATAGTCTTTGAAGGAACTTGCAGACCAGATATAAGAACACTTAAAGTATCAAAAATCTTTCTCACAAGAATACATTTCGATAATATAGAAAGAGAAGGGAGAGAAAACTTGAGTTTACGGTGTGATTTTAAATTCTAATCTAGCCTTTATTTATTTATAGGAAAATCTTTAGAAAAAAAAGTTAGAAAAATTTAATAAAATATTAATATATTTATAAAAATTTTCTTAGCCTACCTATGACCATCTGAATTCACCACCAAATAATGACAAAAATAAAAAAAACGTTTTTGTTATTAAAAATAATTAAAACTTTTAAAAATCAATTATTTCAGAACTGCGGAACTTCAATAATTCATAATAAATAGCCCTTTTATCAGAAAAATTCAAACCACATGTCTTTTTCATAGGAAATTCTATTCTCTACAACTTTGTAAGTTTAAGTTTTTCTAAATTCCAAGCTGAAGTTGTCCGAAATCCACAAACGGACGATTTTACGGGCTATAAACCAATTTCAGTCAAGAAATGGGGTCCACCGACATGTTTAACATATTTTAAACATTAAATATAACCATTATTATATTATTAAAATATAATAATATATTTAAATGAATTATTTATCAAAAAAGATAAAATAACAATTTTTCAACAATTGTCACATTAAAAATTTTCACCATCTATATCCATTAAAAAATGAATATTTTTCTTATCATATAAATCAATAATTAATTATTCACAAATAATATTACGTAATCACAATCATCGACATAAGGGCAGGTTAAGGAAAGAAGGGACTTTTCGATAAAAATTTCCTTACTTCTTGGCCGCATGATTAGGTGGCCAAACCTCTCCTGTACGTAACTTTCTGAGCGTTCATGCTAATAATGTTATCTAATAATATTATTCAAATAATATAAATTATTGATATGATAATAAAAATATCGTGTAGTAACAATTATTGAAGCAACAATAATATAAAATATCAACGTAGCGATTATTGAATCAATAAAATATTGAGCGAATAAGAATTCATCGTAACAATTATTGAGTAATCTTATTCCTACGTAAGAATCGATAATTGGTGCAATACTGGTATTATTCTTGTGTTTTAACCAATTCCAACAAAGATAAATCAGATATAAAGACGCTGTAGTTATTTATAAACAACTTATACTTATCGTTTTTTTCATCCAATCGCTTTTTTTTCAGTTATACCCACATAGCAACTTTCTACCGTCGTATTTAATATTCCTCGATAAGAATATTCCACGAATATTCTCGATAAAAATGAATATTTTATAAAACTTGCGTATTTGAAATATTTCATGCATTTTACCCATAATAACGTTAATCAAATCAACCTTTCTTATTTTAAAATAATAAATAGAGGAAATTTAATTTTATTTATAATAAATTAAGATTCTTACAATTGATATATACTATTAAAAGTATTTATATTTTATTATAAATTACTTATAATGATCTTTCTAAGAACATGAAGTACCATTTTGTAAGATTTCTTTTTATATTTTGTTATTCTGAAGTTAACACTACCTGACCTGACCCGACCCTTGAGAGCTGACCTTTCTTTATTTATGTCCTTGATTCAAGGCATTTTAAATTTTAAAATGCTTTAAAATATAGTATTTTATATATAAGGGTATAAATGAACCGAGTCGAGTTGACTATTAAGTTGCTCAGATTTGATTCATAAAATTTATCGAGTATAAAATAATGTTTGATTGAAGTTCATTTAATTATTTAGTCGAGCACGATCTAGAATCGAGCCCAAGCAATTTTAACTTTTCGAACGAATATAGTCCGAGTTTTAATAAAAAATTTCAATTTGAGGAGGTTCGAGTAATTTATCGAACTTTAAAATTTGCACATATTTGAATCATTTATATTTCGAGTCGAGCTCGAATTGAATTTTTAATTGTACGAATTGAGTCCAAACTGTTTGTTCATCATACAACCATATATATATATATATATATATATATATATATATAGCTAAATTAATTATAACTGCTGCAATTGACCACCAAATCCCTTATGTCCTTCCAAATGTCATCTAATTCACATTTGGCATAGCCATAGGTGGTGGTCCATGCAACTTCCCAATGCATTATTTGGAATAGGGCAATGGTCCCAATTTTAATATTTTCTCCAACAACTACTTTTTTTTTCATTTCATTTCGTTGTCAAAAGTAATTTTCTTTATTTTTATTCTTCTAATAAATTTTGTATATTTCATCTCATTAGACACAAACTAAAATAACAACAATGACTTGAGAGTTAATTCTACTTTATATTTCTTAGTTTATTCTTATTTTACATTTTACATCCCACACTTCAGCACACTGACATATACAACCCTGCGGCCAAATAGTCGTTAACTGGGTTGACGGAGTTGGGCAATTTTGATCCACGACAAGAATTTCAATGATGAGACTATTTTGACCATGAAAAGACAACGCGATTAAAATAACTTAACTTTTCAACTCGGTTAACGATTTTTTGGGGGAATGTATTATGTTATGTTTCAGTATCTTGAAAGTGTGGGATACAAAGTGTCTATTTATAAAGTGTAAAATGTAAAATGCAAACTAAGGATAAATTGGAGGATGCAAAGTATATTTAATTCATAACCTAATTACCCAGAAAAGCATACAAGAACCCTTTAGTAAGATTATATATAAAAGGACTATTAATAATATATCAACAAACCCCGCAATAAAAAGGAATAATATAAAGATAAATTAGAAATTTATAAGGAGACAAATTGAATGACCTACCTGTTAACTAAACACCATTAATTAGTTCTCTCATACTATAGAAAAAAGTGTTCTATTGGTCTAGTATATACTAGACTCTCTTTTTGTCAAATAAAATATTTTTAATCTTAACATTTAAATTTTATAAAATATAATATTAAGTTTCACCCATGAAAATTTTAGTACGTGTAAGAAATATTAAAATATATAGCTCTAGAAAAACTCTTTTTCTCCTAGTTTGAAGAGTCGTTTAAGATTAATTTTACTACTAGTTTTTACAAATTAATTTTACTACTGCTACTACGTACTACTAGTTTTTGTTTTTTGTTTTGTTTTGTTTTTTAAAGTTAGTGGAGTTGAATCAGTCATTATCCAACCACAACTGATGATCATCAACAGTTCCAATTAAATCTAATGATCGATGATCACTATAATTAATTAATTAATTAATTAATATATTTGGTAGTATAAATGATGATACGTGCTCCACTGCTCCTCATGCCTTAATTCAATGAATAACAAATAGTATCATGCGACTCTTGCACAGTAATTTCCGTGAAAGTCTTATTATTATAGTTACGTACCTACTAGTTATCGTTATAATTTTATTATCATAATATCGAATTTAAATTTACCACTCTATAATTTTATAAGTAAATATAAAACATATATATATATATATATATATATATATATATATATATATATATATATAAAATAGGTTAGAGAATCAATTGAATCTAATTATTAATATTGAAGCCTTTTTAATGACGGATCGCCCATCGCTAAAAGCTTCATAATGAGGCAGTAATATTATAGGCTTTAGCGACGGAGACGATCAATCATTTCGGAGAACGGCTGCATATATATATATATATATATATATTTTTTTTTAACAATTAAAATTTTTTAGAGGAAGACATGAGAGAACCATATTTATATATACACATGCATACGTATATACTTGTATATATATATATATATATAATATAATATTCCATGCATGTGTGATTTGATTTTGCAAGCGTGAAGGATGGGGCATCATCCATGATCCAAAGCCACCGACTTTTCCAATAAAGCAAAAATTAAGAGATTTTTGTTGGACTCTTTGGTTGGGCGAGGGTTTCAAAAGCAAGCATCATTGCTTGCGTTTAAAAGTTGAAGGCTTCCACTTCCACTTGGTATTTATTTGCTCAAGGACTTCTCAACGTCAATAAATATAATAATATATATATATATAGAGGGAGAGAGAGAGAGAGAGAGATAATTAAAGAGGAGGAGTACTTAGGTAGCTAGCTAGCATAGCCAAAATGGACTAGGTAGTTGGGGTGTAAGGAGCAAGATACAGTTGAAGTCTTGCCGGTTCTATTTGTGGCACAAAGTTAGGGTAAATTACATATTCTATTACATTTTTAAAAATAATTACAACAATAGTGCACTCATAAAATCTTTACACAACTAATACACTTTCATATTTATTTACAATACTAATGCAGTTAGGGCTCCTTAATTTAGGGAATTAGTATTAATTTACTAATTAAATTAAGTAATTAATATATCTACATATTAAAACAAGCCAAAGTGGCGTATATATGAAGCACGAATTGATTGGGGAAAAAACAAACAAAATGCATAGATCAGATATATATATATATATATATATATATATATATATATATATATATATGAACAAATCCTTCCATTATAGCAGTTTCGTTCCATCAAAATAGCAGTTATGTTTCTTCAAAATTGTCCACCAAAAGTAGGCTTCTCCATTCATTCGTCACTTTCAGCCCGTGCTAATCCTGCAACATCTCACCCATTGATTTTGTCATCACCAATAGATGCAACATTGCGGGAAAACAATTGTCCATAAACAATTGAAGAGTGGGATTGATAAATTGTCGGCGATGGAGGGCGGCGTGGAGCACAAAAAGTGGATTGAGGAGGTGGTGGGAATGGACGGTATTTTGTTTGATCAGACGTGTTCAATGTGTACCTTCAAATACTGAAGGATGGTAACCAAACCTTCATACCAAAGTATAACCCACCGTCATATCAAAGTAACCAATCAACCTCCACACTTTAAATTTTTTACTGCAGATTGGTTACCAAACCTTCAGATTAAGGTAAGCAAACATTCGTACTAAGGTATAAAACCTTCATATCAAGGTAACTAGTTCACATTCACACCGCAATTTTTTCATAGAATGCGGTTGGTAAATGAACCTTCGCATAAAGGTAACCAATTCAAATTAATTAAGTTACCAATTTCGTTTGAATGTGATGCAGTTGGTAGCCAACCATTCATACAAAGGTAACCATTTTATTATTTATGAGTAACAAATAGTTATAAAAAAAAATTCAGAACATTAATAGTTACATCTATTTATTTTTAAACTTTTTGTAGGGTGAATCTTCTTCTTATTCTCATTGGCGTTTTGGACAACGGAGATTCGCGGCGGTGTAGCGGCAGAGTATGTGAGGTGTAGCGGTGGACTATTTCAAAGTGTATGTGAGGGAGATGAAGATTTTAATTTGAATATTTAAATTTGAATTATTATTTTGAATTTGAATATGTTTTTGTTGTTAGATCCAAATGTTTGAATTTGAATTATTAATTATGACAGTTATTTGTCCTTGATTTTAGGTTTCTTTATTAATGTGGATTGTACTATTTTTGTAATATGAGTTCTCTTTTTATAATTATTTGGTTGATACACTTTTCTTGTAATTACTTTCTATTTGTTGTATACTTATGTAAAGAACCCACAAAGTTATGGCATATGGGCTCCACCCCTAACTCAATGCATTCCTAATCCTACCCACCATCCTCCATCATTTTATGGAGTAATTCACCGCTTTAATAATAACATTAATAATAATTCATTAAATTTGTGTTTAATACCGTGTTTGTAAGTTTTTTTTTATAGAAAAAGTGAAGAAAAAATCTTTCAAAATCTTATGTTTTTGTGATTTTTTTAGGGAGAAAGAGAAGAAATTTGGAGGCATGTGCAATAGTATTTTTAGCCGAAGCCTAATTAATTCAAGACTCAATAATCCATATCATCAAATACATCACATTTCTCCAAAGGGTTTTTGTGTATCATCAAATATAGCTCTAGAAAAGATACACGAAATATATAGCCCTAATATATTAGAACTCTTTTTTAGAAAGAGGGCATAAATAAATAATAAAAATAAGAAAATTGATAAATCTATAACAGAAATAATATTTTTATATGAAAATCGTTCTGTACCAACAGTGAATACATTTATAACGATACTTTTCATGTAAAAATATTAATTTTCTAAAAACAAATGGCAAAACTTCAAAAGTAGGCCGAAGTATGCAAAAATAGGGAAGGTCACACGGCAGCAAGCGTAAACCATACACGTATATGTCCAAACACACAAAAGGCAAGAGGAAAAAAACAATACAAAGGTCAACTACTTTCTTTAGCTTGCAAAATACTCTTACTTAAGATACTCTAAAAGTGGATCAAACCATAATGAAATCAACCATTTGACTTTCTAAATCTGCACATTTGATAGAATTTTACCCAACAATCACAAAATATGTTTCTACAAAGAGACTTTGAAAAAACATGAAACTGTTGGTTTTGTGGGTTCAAACTCATGAGACTATTCTATTTAAATTAGGAGTATTTTAATTTGAATTAAATTTTTTTTGATAACGTGTGAGCATTGGCCGAATCAAATATTTTTGGTGTTTTGTGGTTGGTTTATTTTTTGTATTATTATTTTCTGTGGTTATAATTTATTTGATGGAATTGCATTATTTGTTTGGCGTGATTTATTTAATTTATCAAAGACAGTTTTAATTGGAGGAGTTTTCCAACAAAGTGGTATCAAGAGCAAGGTTCTTTGCGCAGTTTTTTTGATAAATTATATGGAGGAATCAAGCGGCGCCATGATTAAATTGACCTCATCTAATTTTTCGATCTGGAAGCCTAGAATGGAAGATATCCTTTACTGCAAGGATTTGTATGATCCATTGAAGCTTAAGGGGAAAAAGCCAGCAGACAAGACTGAGGCTGATTGGAAAAAGATGAACAGGAAGACGACCGATCACATCCGACAGTGGATCGATCAAAGTGTGTTCTGTGACGCCCCCAAAATAGGTATACATCACCCATCTTGAGTCACCAAATACATGGTACAAAATTCAAATACAAACTAATAATACAAAGATGATCGTAAAATACGACAAAACATATCTTTGTGAGTTTAAATACAAATATTGTCTTCTGTACAATATCCACTCTCTCGAGAATAAGTCCTCATTACATTTATTGTCACACTATTTAACGTAATAGTGAGGACTACTAGCTAATACTATCATCCGGACCATCACTCCATTCCCAGGCTTCGTCCCAAAGAACGTTCTCATTTCACGAGAGAATAGTGAAAGAAAGGGTGAGCTCAACTAGCCCAAATAAGAAATATTATGACTAAGATAATGCGAATAAAATTATCGTTAGCCTTCAACAATGTTAAACCGATAAAATACGATGAGACATCAAGTTTAATCTGCGGTGAACAAGCGATCCATTAAAAGAGTCAGTAGAGAATATAATCTACTATCTTTTATGATTTAAAAGTATTTCATCACTTTTATCGCCGAGACTCGAACAATAAATAATCTACATCATTAAATCATCCCTGCACTACTGAGCCAAGGATATTATTTAGTATCACGACCACAAATTATCCATGCACTACGGGCAAAGATAATTATGTTTTCATTAACTATTCTGATCATGCCATAAAATAATTCATCTTTGCTCCTTGGTCAAGAGAATCCATAGCCATAATCATACCAAAAATTGTCCATCATACGCACTACAGCCAATGAGGACTTTTATCACATCATTTGTAACATTACGGTTATGATTACACCGAATAATCCTCAGTATAATCACACCAAGTCCATCTATGCACTACAGTGAATACGAGATGACTTTCAAAAAATATAAACATGAGGATGATGACAATGATATAAGAATTCAATAAAACAAGTTCACGAATTAATTTGTCCAGAACCAATAACGTCCAAATTGTCAACATGATCTTCGCTTTGTAGAGTAAAAATTCAAGAATGCTCGGAAGAATATATCCATGAAAAGATCTTTGGATGAAGCGCAAATATCAAGGATATTCCACTAATTTCATGAAATATAGAAGTCAAAACTTTAACCAATTTGAGTATAATAAAGAATGGAATAACAAAAGAAATCACCATGCATGCGGTACTTATGCATGACGAGTTATTCCAATGAATAATAAATAACGAGAACCGTCGGCGAATACGCACCGAAAGGATATTCCAATGAATAATAAAGAAAGTAATAACAACGAAATCACCATACATGCGGTACTTGATAGACATTATTATTCTAACGTAATAATAAGTAATCTTAACCAGGTCGGGTGAAATTCACAATTGGGGATATTCAAATGAATAATAAAGATGCGAATAATGAAAGAATGTCACCAAGTATAGGGTAGTCCGCGATACAAAGTTATTCCAATGAACAATAAAGAAATGGAATAACAAAAGTTCTCTTCTTGAATACAAAAAGAAATAACACCTCTTTACCGTAAAAAAAAAAGCTGGATATAGGAAAAGAAAGGTAGTAGACTTTCTTTTTCTTTCTCTCTAAAATTTTCTCTCTCGGAGTTCAAAGTGAATTAAATGAAAATAATGAAGGAATGAGCTTCATTTATAGAAGAATGGAATGAATAAGAACTTGACCCATGAACGGTCCGTATTGATTTACTTTAATCGGACGGTCCATATTTAAAGTAAAATCTTTTAAATAAAATATAATATATTCTATTTTATATAAAAAGATTTTTACTTATCAAACACTATCTGAACACTTATACAAACACTATGCATAATAAAATATAATATATTCTATTTATAGAATAACTTTAATAAAGTATTCTATTTTATATAAAAGCTTTTACATTTTATTACATTAATAATACTAATAAAACAAAAGCGAAAGACTTATCACATAAGCATTAATAATCAATCTTGTGTGTGCTACTATGTAACCACATCGTATTCTCGTAATTTTACTACTAGAGTAGTTCAACAGTATCAACGGTAAAACTTCCGCCATTATTTTCAATAAAATATTTTTGTAGTTTTCTCAATCCGACAATAATTCTATTGTGGGGTCCACCAATGATTGTGCCATCGTACGAATATTCTCTGACACAAAGAATATTTCCTGACCAATCGAATATAATATGACAACTTGCATACTTTGCAAATTTTATAAATACTACCCACAACTATAACATTATATCAAATCTACACCATAATATTAAAAAAAAATATTTCGAGAAATTTAAATCTTTATTTATAAAATCTGGGATCTCACATGTTCCACCATGTTTCGCAGGAAACGGATACTTATACACTTTGGACTATATTAGAGTCCATCTACGAGAAGAAGAATGCTCAGAATAAGACAATTGTGATTCGAAAGATCGTGAACCTGAAGTATAAAGATGGTAGCAGTGTATTCGAGCATATGAGCGAGTTCCAGGGATTAGTGAACCAATTGTCTACCATAAAATTAAATCTTGAGGACGAAATTCAGGCATTGTTGCTTCTCAGTTCGTTGCCTAACAGTTGGGAAACTTTTGTTGTGCCACTAAGCAATTCAGCTCCTGAAGGAAAGATAACCATGTAGATGGTCGAATGACAAAGATACACAACGAGGAAACAAAAGCGAAAGGAGCGAGGTTTGAATTTTGAGACACAAGCACTTGTGGCGGAAACAGGGTTGAAGTAACTTCGGAGGATCTCACAAGGAAACATGAATCGCGATAAAAGCAAAAATTCCAAAAATCATAAAGCAAATCAAAGACCAAAAAGGTGTTACATCTGGTGTTTTCATTGCAACAAGAAGGATCACTTCAAAAGAAATTGCAAGATCCGGTTAGACAAGCGAAAACCGGTGAGCGAAGGAGGGTTGAGGAGAAGAATCTGCAGCCTCGATTCATCGAGGATGTTGTGCTTCTTTCATTCGGGGAAGAAGAATGCTTACATGTTGTTGATCGGAAGATTGATTGGGTTATTGATCTGATTAGCTTCAGATCACGCTTTACTCCCAAGAGAGAATTCTACACTACGTCTGAAAGTTGGAGACTTTGGGTTTGTGAGAATGGGTAACACCGATCACTCTAAGATTGTTGGAATCGGTGATGTTTGCATCTGACGCACGGATGTAAATTTGCACTATTACTTTGAGGGATGTTAGACATGTCCCGATTTACGCCTCAACTTGATTTACGGTATGGCCTTGGGCGGGAAGGCTATGAGAATCACTTGACAAATGGAAAGTGGAAGCTTACCAAGGGTTCGATGGTAGTCGCTAGTGTAAGACCCCAGCTTTTATAAATAAAGATGAATTTTCTATAAATATTATTTTTGAGTATTATGGAATAAATTTGATATAATGTTATAGTTGTGGGTAATTTTTATAAATTTTGCAAAGTAAGCAAGTTGTTATAAAATATTCGTTTTGGTCAGAATATTCTTTTGTCGAATATTCGTGACGACGGCTCAATAATTGGTGGACCCCAATAACTAAGTATTGTCGTAGTTAGAAAACGACAAAATTATCTTTCTATAAAAAATAACTATGAGGTGTTACCGTTAAAACTGTTGAACTACCCGGTGGTAAAAGTACGATGTCTACGCGTGGTTGCGTAGTAGCACACCAGTATTGATTATTGATGCTTACGTGAGAAGTCACTTAGCTATACTCAATTATTGCTACGAATAATTGCGCATCATATCTCTTATATTATTGATTCAATTATTGTCACAAAGATTATCATCATATAATATGTTATATTATTAATTGAGACGACAAGTTATAAATGATTAATAATTGTTGAAAGATTAAAAATGTGTTGATTAAAAATAAAATGATTTGTGGTAATATTTATTCAATCCTCGATGTATATAAAGAGTCATGTTGAGACCTTTGTGGTAAGTTTGATTATTTTATGGGGGGCCCATATGTCATCATCTAAGAGTCTCTTCGTTAATAGTAATTACCTTTGTGAATAGTAATTACCTTTGTGAATAGTAATTACCTTCACAATAGTAATTACCTTCTTCAATAAAGATTTACCTTCGTCAAATAGTAATTACCTTCATTAGTATAGTAATTACCCTTCATGAAATAGTAGTTGTCTCTTCAATATTACCAAGTGTCATTTTGACCATTCGTTAAGACCAAGAGCCACCCCTCGCTTTTTCTATAAATAGAAAGCTCATTCCTTCATTATTTCTTACTTAATTCATTGAAACTCTAGAGAGAAACTATAGAGAGAAAGAAGAAAAGTATTCGCTACTTCACTTTTCCAATATTCATTCTTCTAAGGTAGGAAATATTATTTGTTGTACTCGTAAAGGGTGTTATTCTTTCTTATTCATAAAGAGAACTCGCTGTTATTCCATTGCTTATTATTCTATCGAATAACTCAGATATCTATTAATTCCCCTATACTTGGTGGCATTCTTCTATTATTCGCTTGAACATCCTGCTCAGATGCATATGTTTTACACCCACTCGGTTCCGCTTTTTATTATTATTCTCGTTGGAACATCCTGTCTGCGTGTGTTTTACACCGACCGGGTTTCGCCTTTATTATTATTATTCCGGAACATCCTATCTGTATGCGTTTCTTGGGACCGGGTTCCGTTATTTATTATTCTCGTGGAATAACTCACCTGCGCGGTCTATCGCATGCATGGTGATTTCTTTTTGTTATTCCATTCTTTATTATACCCAAATAAGTTAAAACTTTGACTTCTATACTCCATGAAATTAGTAGAATATCCTTGATATTTGCGTTTCATCCAAAGATCTTTCATGGAAATATTCTTCCGATCATTCTTGAATTTTACTCTACAAAACAAAGATCATGTTGACAGTTTGGATGTTATTGGTTCTGGATAAATTAATTCTTGAACTTGTTTTATTGAATTCTTATATCATTGTCATCATCCTCATGTTTATATTATGTTGAAAGTCATCTCATGGCTCGTAGTGCATAGATGGACTTGGTATGATTATGACCGAGAGACTATTCGGTGTAATCATGACCGTAATGTTACAAATGACGTGGTAAAAATCCTCGGTGGCTGTGAAGTGCATTGATGGACGCTTGTTGGCATGATCATGACCATTAATGAATACACAAATATTCTTGGCCCGTAGTGCATGAATAATTGTGGTCGTGATACTTAAAGAATATCCTTAAGCAGTAGTGCGGGGTGATTCGATGATGTGGAATATTTATTAAAGTTTGAGTCTCAAATTATAACAAATGATGAAAATCTTTTAAATCATAAAAGATAGTAGATTTTATTTTCTACTTGACTCTTTTAATGGATTCTTTGGTTCACTGTAGTTAAACTTGATGTTCATTATATTTTATCGCTTTTAACACTTTTGTAGAGGCTAATGATAATTTATTCGCATTATCTTAGTCATAATATTTCTTCTTGAGCTAGTTGAGCTCACCCTTTCTTTCACCGTTCTCTTCAGAAAATGAGAATATAGCCGGGACGAGCCTGGAAACTAGTAATGGTCCAGAGGATAGCATTAGTAGTCCTCACTATTCTCGTGAAATAGTGTGATAATAATTGTAATGAGGACTCCTTTTGAGTTTGTATAATATCTAGTAGACAATATTTGTATTCAAACTCACGCTTTATGTCGTATTGTACGATAGTTATATTAGTAAGTTGTATTTAAATTACATACCATGTATCGACTACCCAAGATGGGTGATGTATACCTAATTTTGGCGTCGCATTGAAGAGGTATTGCTTGTTGCTCGTTATACAAAACTCATGTGAAGGTATGTTCCAGCGAGTTGAATGCAATTGAAGATGAAACTTCACCGAATCTGTAATATAAAAGACTTGGGCACATGAGTGAGAAAAGGTTGCAGATGTTAGCAAAGAGGTCCCTCATTCTTTTTGCTAAAGGTAATGTACTAAACCCTTGTGATTATTGTTTGTTTGGTAAGCAGAATAGAGTTTCTTTTAGTAGCTCCTCCAAAAGGAAATCTAAGTTACTTGAAAGAGTATATTCTGATGTATGTGGTCCCATTGAGGTTGAGTCATTAGGTGGTAATAGATATTTTGTTACTTTTATTGATGATGCTTCACGTAAGGTGTGGGTGTTTTGTTGAAAACAAAAGACCGTGTATTCCAAATTTTCGGAGTTTCCGTCTTTATGGTTGAAAGAGAGACTGGAAAATTATTGAAGTGTCTTCGCAGTGACAACGGAGGGGAATACACTTCAAAGGAGTTTATAACATATTGCGCTAAACACGGTTTAAATATGAGCGCATAGCCTCGCACCCCACAACATAATGGTGTGGCTGAGAGAATGAACCACACTATTATTGAGCGAGTCCGATGCTTGTTGAGAATGGCTAAGCTGCCTAAGTCATTCTAGAGTGAAGCTGTTCGTACTGCTTGTTACCTGATTAACAGATCTCCATCAGCACCGTTGGATTTTCAGATTCTAGAGAAGATTTGGAGTGGTAAGGATGTGTCTTATTCTTATTTGAGGGTATTTGGGTGCAAGGCTTTTGCACATATCCCCAAGGAACAAAGATTGAAGCTTGATGACAAATCTACTCCATGTGTGTTTGTTGGCTATGGAGATGCAAAGTTTGGGTACAGGTTATGGGATCCAGTTCAGAGAAAATTATTCAGAAGCAGAGATGTGGTGTTTCATGAACACCAAAATTATGAGGATTTTGATAACGTTACACAGCCCATAATAGTGTTCCAGACCTCAGCGGAGTTTCTTCGCCATTACAGAATGCCACAGTTGGAGAAGGAGGTCAGAATGAAGATGTGACTAATACAGATTTGCACGATGGTGATGGTTCAGATGCAGAGGGTGTTGAGCAGGGGGAGCAACCCCCTCATCTTGATATTGAAGAACCTCAGCTAAGAAGATCCACGAGAGAACATGTGCCATCAGTCAGGTATCCTTCATCTGAATATCTTTTAGTTGTTGAGGAGGGGGAGCCAGAAAATTTTTAGGAAGTTAAGACTCATAAGGAGAAGAGCAATTGGTTGAGAGCTAGGCAGGATGAGATAGATTCATTGCATAAGAATCACACTTATGAGCTTACTACACTTCCAAAGGGCAGAAAAGCATTGAAAAATAAATGGGTGTTCAAGCTGAAAAAGGATGGTGAAAAACTAGTGAAGTACAAGGCTCGGTTGGTCGTCAAGGGTTTTGCTCAAAAACAAGGTATTGACTTTGATGAGATTTTTTCTCCGGTTGTGAAGATGACTTCTATTTGAGCAGTGTTGGGGTTAGTAGTTAGTATGAATCTTGAGCTTGAGCAGCTAGATGTGAAAACTGCATTCCTTCATGGTGATTTGAAGGAGGAAATCTATATGGAGCAGCCAGAGGGATTTGAAGTTAAAGGGAGAGAGCACTTGGTTTGCAGGTTTAAGAAAAGTTTGTACGGCCTAAAACAAGCTCTAAGGCAGTGGTACATGAAATTTAATTCATTAATGATGGATCAAGGATACAATAGAACAGTTACAGATCATTGTGTGTATGTCAAAAAGTTCCCAGATGGTAACTTTGTTATCTTATTGCTTTAAGTAGATGATATGTTGATAGTTGGGCAAGATGTTAACATGATTCGCATGCTCAAGGGAGAGTTGTTTAAGTCTTTTGATATGAAGGACTTAGGCCCGGCTAAACAGATTTTGGGCATGAAGATTGTTCGTGACAGGAAAACTAAAAGGTTGTGGTTGTCACAAGAGAAGTATATTGAACGGGTGTTTGCAAGGTTCAACATGGGTGATGCTAAGCCAGTTAGCACACCACTGGCCAATCATATTAAGTTGACAAAAGCGCATGTGCCCTTCTACTAAGGAAGGGAGAGATCATATGGCAGCGGTTCCCTACTCCTCTGCTGTAGGGAGTCTTATGTATGCGATGGTTTGTACACGGCCAGATATTGCTCATGCAGTTGGCGTTGTGAGCAGGTATTTGTCAAATCCTGGAAGAGAACATTGGGAAGCAGTTAAGTGGATTCTCAGATACTTGAAAGCTACTTCCAATTTGTGTTTGGGGTTTGGTGGTTCGAGTCCAATCTTGGAGGGTTTCACAGATGCAGACATGGCAGGTTCTGAAGAGAAGAAGTCAACTTCGGGATATTTGTTTACTTTTGCAAGGGAGCTGTATCATGGTAGTCCAAGTTACAGAAGTGTGTTGCTTTATCTACAACTAAGTCAGAATACATCGCCGCTACGGAAGCAGGTAAGGAGATGTTATGGTTGAAACGGTTTCTTCAAGAGTTGGGTTTGACACAGGATGAGTACGTGGTTTATTGTGATAGTCAAAGTGCAATTGACTTAACCAAGAACGCCACGTATCATAATCGTACCAAGCACATTGATGTTCGTTATCATTGGCTTCGAGAAGTGATGGAAAAGGAATTGATGAAAGTAAAGAAAGTTCATACCGACGAGAACCTTTCAGACATGTTGACAAAAGTTGTAACTCGCGATAAACTAGAATTTTGTAAGGAATTGGTCGGGATGGACTCCAAGTGACGGGGTCACGTTGGAAGCTTCCTCTCATGGATTTGGAGGGGGATATTGTTGGGTTTGTGGGGTCCAAACCCATGAGACTATCCTATTTGTATTAGGAGTATTTTAATTTGGATTAATTTTTTTGGTAACGTGTGAGCATTGGCCGAATCAAGTAAGGAAAGATTGTTTGGTAAGAAGCATGAATCAGGGAATATATATCATATATGGAAAAGGATTCAGTGGGTGTCAAATCCAAATTCAATTTGGTTTAACATCAGGGAATATTTGACGCCCCCAAAATAGGTCCACACGACCCATTCTGAGTCACCAGATATCACAATATAAATATCAAATACAACTTTATTTATACAACTGTTGAACTGTCGTGTAGAATACGACCACAGTTAACTGTGAGGTTTAATACAATGTATGTAACTCTCATGGTGCCTCGACCACAACCTTAGAATGGTACTTTACATAAAAGTATAGTCAAAAACTGTTTTTGGAATTAAAATCTTTGGGAAGTGCTCAATGAAACCTTCGTACATGGGAGGTCATGCCCAGGGGTTATGGTAGATATCATATGTCCACGTAATTATCCTTGGTTGATCTAATAGACCCCAAAGAAAAACGAGAAGATTACTATCATCTTCTTTCCAATGGTGAGTCTTCTCTGAATATAACTATCTCCACCGCTCTCAAGTGGAAATTATGTTTCAAATAAACTCCAAGATCATATAGGTAGTGCTCGTAGATATACTCAAAGAAGTGGATGTGCACAACCCCGCCTCTTTATGATAACACAAGGTTGTATGTCATTAGGCATCTTGTATGATAGTGACAAAACACCTTTCCAAAGTTGGGTTCGCCACCCTATTCTATTCACCAAAATTAAATATCAAATGACGATACAATACAACACACTTATCTAAAGTTCTCAATAAAATTATTTCCATACTATTTAGGGAGAACCTCAATGACTATAGACCACCGCTCTATTCCCTCATTATCCCCGCATTCGACCTAGCTACACTCTTATTACCCGAAAGGAATTGTGAAGCAAAAGGGTGAAACCTGACTAGTCCAAAGAAAGAATATCATAATTAAAGATAATTAAATTATCAATAGTTTTTGTCAATAATAAATCAGAGATTTAGAACATATGGTAGATGATAAAACTTTTCAACCATAGTTGCAATGGAACGAACAATCCATTAAAAGGGTCAAATAGACCATCAGGTCTATTATCTTCTCTATGTTAAAAGTCCACCAATAATGTTTTATCCTCAGAACATCAATCAACAATTCATCCACAATCATATGAATAACTCATAATCATAATTGTGATTCTGAATTCCTTTTCACACCCAGGACGAAGATAATTTTCATCACTTATCATCACCTGAAGCATCAAAAATCATGGTTATACCAAATCACAATTTCTGCTCATAATCATACTAATTAAATCATCTTTTGCACTACGTCCCACGTATATTCATTATTATCACATCCATGAATTAATATTTCATTCATTGGGACTCGGATTCAATAATTAATCCACGCCATCGAATCATCCCTCGCACTACTACTACCAAGGATATTCGTTAATATCACATCCATGAATTATCCATGCACTACGGGCCAAGGATATTCATTATTATCACAACCATGAATTAATATTTCATTCTTTGAGACTCAAATTCGAATAATTAATCCACATCATCTAATCATCCCCGCACTACGTGCCAAGGATATTCTTTAGTATCACGACCACGAATTATCCATGCACTACGGGCCAAAGATAATCGTGTTTTCATTAACGGTCCTGATCATGCTATAAAATAATTCATCTTTGTACCCTTGGCCGAAGAGAATCCATAGCCATAATCATACCAAAAATTGTCCATCAATGCACTACGGGCCAATGAGGACTTTTTTCACATCATTTGTAACATTACGGTCATGATTATACCGAATGATCCCTGGTTATAATCATACCAAGTCCATCTATGCACTACAGGCCACAAATGACTTTCAACATAATATAAATATGAGGATGATGACAATATTATAAGCATTTCATCAACTAAATCAAATTACTCATCAAAATTATTCACATACTTTATATAGGATTTTCAAGCCCTAAAATCATATTTACCAATTCTTCAACTTCATATAACATATTTAACTCATATGTTTGTAACTAAACTATTTTTATGAGAAATACCAAATCAGTCCCAAAAATTATTCTTTTCTGGGATTAATCATAATATAGTCCCATAATGAACATATATTTTTCTCGGAATTTTTTAAATTCATTTACTATTTTTCAAAAATCAATTTCTAATTAATTTCTTAAGAAATTAGCTACCTCAAGTTTAAATCCAGAAATTCCAAAATCTTGGAAGGATCTTACACATGTTAACGTGAGCTTTCAGTTTAAATTTTATGGTCATCGGAGTTATAGAACTCCGGTTATAGCGTTTTTTGTCTGAAAAACCTAAATATTGAAATGGTCATAACTTGCTCATTTTAAGTCAGAATGAGGTTATTTTTGGACAGGAGGTACTTTATACCATATAATTTCATGTCCCAAAAGGCCATAATTTTTCTCACAAATTAAGTCGCCGAAACATCCCTTTTAAATTTATGGGCGATGGCGCGTTTTCAGTAAATTGCAGCTTTTGACTCCTTTGCTAAAATCACCACACACGAAAATCTACAACACCTTTTCCAAAGTGATTCCACTTGGATAAGTTACAAAACTCATAGACCTAACTCTAGAACTTGACCTCACTCAAAATTCAAATATAATAGGAGATATGGTCAATTGAATTTCATGTTCTATTTTCCCAAAATCGATTTTCAACCCTTTGTGATTTCTAAGAAACTTTCATGCCATACATAATAACCAACATAACTCATCATAACACTTACTAATACCACATATACCCATAATTTTCATCAGTCCAATGCTTTTATTATGACTTCCATCATAATCCACGTAAACAGATCATTTCCATAATTTAATAAGGAATGAAATACAAAGGATCATTCACCATGCATGTGGTAATCCACATAGACAGGTTATTCTAACAGAATAATAAAGAATGGAATAACAGAAAGATTCACCATGCATGCGATAGAGACCGCACAGAAAAGTTATTCCAACAGAATAATTAATGGAACCAGTCAGCGTATCGCATGCGACGGATGTGATATTCTGCGTAATAATAAAGAGCGGAATAATAGAAGAATTTCACCATGTATGCGGTACTTCGCATAAACAGGTTATTCCAACATAATAATAAAGAATGGAATTACAGAAGTTCTCTTCATGAATACGAAAGAATAACACCCCTTACGAGTACAACAAATAATATCCCTTACACAATAATGATATCCCTTACCTCAAAAGAAGACTGGATACTGGAATAGTGAGGTAGTAGACTTCTCTTCTTCTTTTTCTCTATAATTTCTCTCTATAATAATGGCTCTAAAGCTTTAGTGAATTGGTGAGAAATGAAGGAAGAATGAGCTTCTATTTATATGAAAATATAGTTTCGATAATTGCACGTTTTGGGGCTCGAAATATTACAGTACAATACCTCCAACTTTTCTTTTATTTTTAATTTAGTCCTGCAAGTATTATCAAACTTGCACCACCTCCCCTAATAGTAAATAATGTGAATCAATAGTTCAATCATGTGAATCAATAATTATAATCATGTGAAAATACGAATTACGGTATAGTACCGCCATCTTTAATTTAATCATGCAAGTATTATCAATCTTGCACCAACTCCCCTAATAGTAAGTGAATGTGACTCAATAGTACACACATGTGAACAAATAGTTATATAAGCATGTGAATTAGTAGCAATTAATTGCTCATTTATCCGATTAATTACCCGATTTATCAATATAACCCCCAGACATCAACTATCATTAGAATAGATGTCGATTTTCACTAACACTAATAATCCCAACACAATGGAACTATCAAATTTATATTTAATCAACACGAACTTATTCATCATTAATATTATAACTCATAATATTTATCAACCAGGTCGTTCCCAGGAAAGATGGGGCTTTCCGATAAGGATTTCTCCTTATTGGCGCGTAATTAGATGACCAAACCTCTCCTTGACAGAACTTTTAGACATTGTAAAAATTACAATTTAATAATATGAATAACTTTGTCGTCTCAATTAATGATTTAATAATATAACATATTATATAGATGATATTGTGACAATAATCGAATCAATTATGAGAGATATGATGCAACAATTACTATAACAATAATTGAGTATAACTGAGTGATTTCTCACGTAAGCATCAATAACCAATACCGTGTGCTACTACGCAACCACGCCGTATTATTGTACTTTTACTACCGGGTAGTTCAACAGCTTTTAACGGTAATACTTCCGGCCGTTATTTTTATAAAAGATAATTCTGCTGCTTTTCTAACTACGACAATACTTCCGCTAGGGGTCCACTATTGATGATTGTCATCGCATTTGGATATTCTCCCACAAAAAGAATATTCCCACCAAATGAATATAATATAACAACTTGCATACTTTGCAAAATTTTCACATATCACCCTTAACTTTAACCTTTTATCAATTTAACCATTTACTAAAATAGAATAATTATAAGAAAATTGAATACTTTCATTTCATAAAATTTGGGGCAAAGAATCATATCATATATGGCCCCACGCTTGAGCGCATTTTACACAATGGTGATATCATGCGATTAATACTGGAATGAGAGAATTAAAGCATCACTGAGAGGTTTTTTGAGGTATTGGTTTATTCAGGTTTCAATTTTTCGATTAATTTGAGTTTTTATTTAAAGATCAGTAATTTGAGGAGTTTTCCAACAAAGTAAACTCCTCCAATTAAAACCGCCTTTGATAAATTAAGTAAATCATGCCAAACAAATAATGCAATTCCACCAAATAAATTATAACCACAAAAATAATAATAATAAAAATAAAACCAACCACAAGACACCAAAATTTACGTGGAAAACCCTCTAAAACTAAGAGGTAAAACCACTAAGTCAAACTCCTAAAAATTCCACTATAATCAACTCGTGAATATTAAAATCCTTCCAAGTTTTATAACTAAAACTTGAAATATTAAGAAATTGAGAGACAAGAATACCTCAATTTGAGTGAAAACTCAAATTATCTCACCACCCAAAAACCTTCAAATTAATTAAAGTCTTCAAGCAATTAATTAATCTGAAAAGATGATGACAACCTGTGAATAAACATTCACCAAAAACCCTCTCAATTTACTAGTATGCACCCACTGTTTCTGCATTCCTCTCTGTTTCGAGTATTAATCGCAAAAATAGAGCATTCAAATTTCTTCCGTGTAATCACATGCCTTCACGGAGTCCATATATATATACATGATATATTCCCTGATGCTAAACCAAATTTAATTTGGATTTGACGCCCACTGAATCCTTTTCCATATACGATATATATTCCTTGATTCATGCTTCTTACCAAACAATCTTTCCTTACTTGATTAGGCCAATGCTCACACGTTACCAAAAAAAAATTAATCCAAATTAAAATACTCCTAATTTAAATAGGATAGTCTCATGGGTTTGGACCCCACAAACCCAACAGAAACTATCTATGTACATTCCATTGCATCAACTTTTTGGGTTTCTTTCTGTTACTAGCAGTTACGACGATATCGTTTACAGTATTTGAACATTCAAAGTCTAAAAGCATCATAACACTTTTAGTGCATTAAATAAGTTAGGTTTGAAATAAGCTGCTTAATTCTACACGATTAGTGCAATTGGAATGAACCTGAAAGGAGAAACAATCAAACTATTATTCATACTTACCACTATCTAACATCTACTAAATATGGAAATGTAAATAAGAATTAAACAAGGAGGGAAAAAGATTGGATGGGGTGCCTCCCATCTAGCGCTCGGTTTATAGTCCGTTAGCTGGACTCTTTTCTTGACACCGCTATCTAATTCCTCTACGATAAGATAAGAACCCTCCATCCATTAGAACCGCTATGTGCTTTAGTAGGTTCCCCATCATGAGAATTTGTGAATTGAAGTCACCTAGCATATTTCCTGTACATGATGTCCCTAGTTCCATTGCAATGCCAGGTGCTTCTCCCATTGTATCTGTGAATAGATTTTTGCATTGAGGCATGAAAGATTCAACGGGATTTTCTTCTTCTATTATCTCTTCCTTTGCCCACCATGGTTTGTAAGAGGCCTCTTTATCATTGCCTTGGATGTGACTACCTAGGGGACATGGGTGTGCAAATTTCACTGAATTTTTCAACTCTAACTGAGAAGGCACTTGGGGTATAATACAAGTTGGCTCATGCTCTTCATTTTCCATACCCCCAGTTGTCTCCTCAATGTCCACTCCTTTAAGTTCATCCAGTGGCATGTGCACTTCTGGCTCTCCATCGATTTCATCATCCATGTCATAGCACCAATTGTTTTGAGGGCGATTGTTCAATGCTTCGAACAATTGATCCATATGATTCTGAAGCTTTCGAATTGACCTCTCTTGCTCAATCATCTTCTCCTCAGTTGATGCTACAAATTTGAACCTAAAATCCTCCAATCTTGAATTATCTTGTTCACTTTTGAAATCCATGTATTGAGGACCATCCATTGATGAACTAATGAGTTGTTCCATCCTTTTTTTAAGATTTTGACTTGATAACTCCTGACTCATCATCATCATCTCCTCATGGTCTGCTATGCTTTTTGACATGAATTCCTTCAACTCTGAATTTTCTTCTTGTTGCACTGGAGATGGATATGAGAAATCTAGTGGATATGTTGGACTTGAGATGCAGTATTGATCTTGATAGTTATAACCCCATTCATAATCTGGGTGATACCCCCAACCTTGTTGATAATCAGGATAACCATCGTTGTTGAAGAAATCACCCCCAAACTGCACTTGTCCAACCTTGATGTTGCACTGATAACTCGGATGCTCGCCAGCACAGTATTCACATGTAACTGCTATCTCTCGAGTAGGTTGCTCTGCAAGAACATCAAACCTCTCCAAAAGTTTTTCAATTTGTCCTGACAATGTAAAAAATACATTGGGTCCCTCAGTGCTTATGTCCCTTGGTTGAGTCCTATGTGCAAAAGGCCATTGATAAACAAAGTCACCCATGGTACCTGAAAATTCCAATAAAACAAAAAATAGAAATGAGAAACGATCAGATTTGTCTAAGTCATACAATACAACTTTAAACTAATGATAATGATCTAAATTAACGCCTTTCCCCGGCAACGGCGCCAAAAACTTGTTGCCTCTTTTATAGTTCTTATAAAAGAGCTCTAACTCATGCAAGTATACACGGATCAACAAGTAATACAGAGTAATTAAAGTATCGATCCCACAGAGAAAGTTGTTAAACTTAGACTACTATGCATTAATTAACTCACTATATTTATATGCTAAGACTATTGACTAAATTGTTGATTTAAATTAATTATGATTACCAACTAAAAATAAGAATATAAATAGACTAAATATAACGTGGAAACAATGGAATCCTAACTTCATTCAATATTTCGTTTAATCGCTATATGTCATGCAAGAAGTGTTCACACATCACAGGAAGATATCCAAGAGTACGAAGAGAGTTATAACCATTTTCCAATGCACTATAACCAACTCACATAACATCTACAGATGTTAGACTCTATGTAATCACCAATACCATCACAATTACCATATTCTTATGCGCAATTGCAACCCTATTGATTTTAAGCACAACCCTTATTCTAGCTCATACGGTGAAACAGTATATGCCTATCTGATTTACAAAATATGCAAGACTTACTCTAGCCCCATATTCGCATGCTATCATGATTTCAATCCATATTTATATGTTCATTTCCAATCCCATACAAATACTAAAACGAATGATTATCAGTCATTCTCACATGTAAAACAACCATGATAGATAACCCATATGATGTGCAAAACAAATCTAACATTTAGATGTACAACCAAACTACATATTAAAATCCGTTAGAATCCCATAATGGAGTTTAGTTCATGGCTGAACCAAAAGCCATTATGGAATCAAGGCTAAACATGATCAATAAACAAACGAATGAAAGTAAGAAAGAGAGAACAATCAAACCCAATTGATGAATAGAAATCAAAGATTAACTATTAAATCCACAAAGAAATCCAATAAACAATAATCAATATCCACGATGACAGAGATCTCCAAGAAGAAGTAGAGAAAAATAGACGTTACGGCTTTCTCCTACGTTGGAATCTCTCCCAAGGTGTAAACCCTAGTTTCTACTATAAAAAGAGAGAAGATGGAAGTAGCTATCTAGCCCCCAAGGGGTGGAATATCCCTCACATAATGATAATATGTCTAATATATAAGCCCTAATTGAACCCCTCCCTCAATTACGCTTCAATTGCTATGTTTAATGAAAAGTCAGCTATGGTCATCGCCCGAATTCGCGCGGCCGTGCAAGCGGGCGCGCAACTTGCAGAAACTTGCAGAAAATCGCGTTTTTTGGCTAAGGTTCGCGCGCGGCCGCGCACAAATTCGCGCGCCCGCGAGGTCCATTTTCTGCTGCAGTGTTCTCTGGTAAAATGGCCATAACGTTTTATCCGGGAAGAGTTACGAGGCCTGCCACCTATCAAATTGAAGATATCGACGAGATCTACAACTTTCATTCTTTGATGATTGAGAAATTCCGGACAGATGAAGGTTGAAATTGGGCTGGAAGGGACTGCTATGAAAATGGCGAACCAAAACAGCGTAGTTTGACGTCCGTCGGTACAACGATCATAACTCTTGCATCCGAACTCCGATTAGAGCGATTCAAGATGTTCCGGAAAGCTATGAAGACGCTCTACAATGTAAGCTAAGTTCCAAACCAAGAACATGAAGTAACATGAAAGACCAAATGATATCCGGATTGCCTTTTCTATGCATTTTCTTTGCGTTTCCTTACAATAATCGCTCACACCACTTGCAAACATAAAATCTACAAAATAAACACAAAATGCATGAAAAGTAACTAAGACACATGAATATAAGCAACTAATTCAAGTAAAAGATACCGGATAAATGCATAAAAAATCCACTTATCAATGACAATATTATAAGCATTTCGTCAACTAAATCAAATTACTCATCAAAAATATGCACATACTTTATATAGGATTTTCAAGCCCTAAAATCATATTTACCAATTCTTCAACTTCACATAACATATTTAACTCATATGTTCGTAACTAAACTATTTTTATTAAAAATACCAAATCAGTCCCAAAAATTATTCTTTTCTGAGATTAAGCATAATATAGTCCCATAATGAACATATATTTTTCTCGGAATTTTTAAAATTCATTTACTATTTTTCAAAAATCAATTTCTAATTAATTCCTTAAGAAATTAGCTACCTCAAGTTTAACTCCAGAAATTCTCAAATCTTGGAAGGATCTTACACATGTTAACGTGAGCTTTCAGTTTAAATTTTATGGTCATCGGAGTTATAGAACTCCGGTTATAGCATTTTTTGTCTGAAAAACCTAAATATTGAAATGGTCATAACTTGCTCATTTTAAGTCAGAATGAGGTTATTTTTGGACAGGAGGTACTTTATACCATATAATTTCATGTCCCAAAAGGCCAGAATTTTTCTCACAAATTAAGTCGCCGAAACATCCCTTTTAAATTTATGGGCAGTAGCGTTTTCGTAAATTGCAGCTTTTGACTCCTTTGCTAAAATCACTCCACACGAAAATCTACAACACCTTTTCCAGTGATTCCACTTGGATAAGTTACAAAACTCATAGACCTAACTCTAGAACTTGACCTCACTCAAAAATTCGAAATATAATAGGAGATATGGTCAATTGAATTTCATGTTCTATTTTCCCCAAAATCTGATTTTCAACCCTTTGTGATTTCTAAGAAACTTTCATGTTTACACATAATAACCAACATAACTCATCATAACACTTACTAATACCACATATACCCATAATTTTCATCAGTCCAATGCTTTTATTATGACTTCCATCATAATCCACGTAAACAGATCATTTCCATAATTTAATAAGGAATGAAATACAAAGGATCATTCACCATGCATGTGGTAATCCACATAGACAGGTTATTCTAACAGAATAATAAAGAATGGAATAACAGAAAGATTCACCATACATGCGATAGAGACCGCACAGAAAAGTTATTCCAACAGAATAATTAATGGAACTGTGTCAAAGTAATGTAATACGCACCGGAAGCGATATTATTCTGAGAATAATAAAAAGGCGAATAATGAAGAATTTCACCATGTATGCGGTACTTCGCATAAACAGGTTATTCCAACATAATAATAAAGAATGGAATAACAGAAGTTCTCTTCATGAATACGAAAGAATAACACCCCTTACGAGTACAACAAATAATTTTCCTTACACAATAATGATATCTCTTACCTCAAAAGAAGACTGGATACTGGATTAGTGAGGTAGCAGACTTCTCTTCTTCTTTCTCTCTATAATTTCTCTCTATAATAATGGCTCTAAAGCTTTAGTGAATTGGTGAGAAATGAAGGAAGAATGAGCTTCTATTTATATAAAAATATAGTTTCGATAATTGCACGTTTTGAGGCTCGAAATATTATAGTACAATACCTCTAACTTTTCTTTCATTTTTAATTTAGTCCTGCAAGTATTATCAAACTTGCACCACCTCCCCTAATAGTAAATAATGTGAATCAATAGTTCAATCACGTGAATCAATAGTTATAATCATGTGAAAATACGAATTACAGTATAGTACCTCCATCTTTAATTTAATCATGCAAGTATTATCAATCTTGCACCAACTCCCCTAATAGTAAGTGAATGTGACTCAATAGTACATACATGTGAACAAATAGTTATATAAGCATGTGAATTAGTAGCAATTAATTGCTCATTTATCCGATTAATTACCCGATTTATCAATATAACCCCCAGACATCAACTATCATCAGAATAGATGTCGATTTCCACTAACACTAATAATCCCAACACAATGCGACTATCAAATTCATCTTTAATCAACACGAACTTATTCATCATTAATATTATAACTCATAATATTTAACAACCAGGTCGTTCCCAGGAAAGATGGGGTTTTCAGATAAGGATTTCTCCTTATTGGCGCGCAATTAGATGACCAAACCTCTCATTGACAGAACTTCTAGACATTGTAAAAATTGTAATTTAATAATATGAATAACTTTGTTGTCTCAATTATTGATTTAATAATATAACATATTATACAGATGATATTGTGACAATAATCGAATCAATTATGAGAGATATGATGCAACAATTACTATAACAATAATTGAGTATAACTGAGTGATTTCTCACGTAAGCATCAATAACCAATACCGTGTGCTACTACGCAACCACGCATATTATTGTACTTTTACTACTGGGTAGTTCAACAGTTTTAACGGTAACGCTTCCGCCATTATTTTTATAAAAAGATAATTCTGTCGTTTTCTAACTACGACAATACTTCCGTTGTGGGGTCCACCAATGATTGTGCCGTCGTACGGATATTCCCCGACAAAAAGAATATTCCCCGACCAAACGAATATAATATAACAACTTGCATACTTTGCAAAATTTTCACATATCACCCTTAACTTTAACCTTTTATCAATTTAACCATTTACTAAAATAGAATAATTATAAGAAAATTGAATACTTTCATTTCATAAAATTTGGGGTCTCACAGAATATATCATGTATATATATATGGACTCTGTGAAGGCATGTGATTACACGGAAGAAATTTGAGTGCTCTGTTTTGCGATTAATACTCGGAATAGAGAGGAATGCAGAAACAATGGGTTCATGCTAGTAAATTAAGAGGGTTTTTGGTGAAGGTTTATTCACAGGTTGTCATCATCTTTTTAGATTAATTAATTGCTTGAAGACTTTAATTAATTTGAAGGTTTTTGGGTGGTGAGATAATTTGAGTTTTCACTCAAATTGAGGTATTCTTGTATTCTCTCAATTTCTTAATATTTCAAGTTTTTAGTTATAAAACTTGGAAGGATTTTGTATTCACAGTTGATTATAGTGGAATTTTTCGGAGTTTGGCCCGTGATTTTTACCTCTTAGTTTTAGAGGGTTTTCCATATAAATTTTGGTGTCTTGTGGTTGGTTTATTTTTTGTATTATTATTTTCTGTGATTATAATTTATTTGGTGGAATTGCATTATTTGTTTGGCGTGATTTATTTGATTTATCAAAGACAGTTTTAATTGGAGGAGTTTTCCAACAAAGTAAACTCTCCTTAATAAACCTTCATTAAAAACCCTGTCAATTTGAAAAAGTATAATCAACCGTCAATGGATTTCATTCCTCTAAGACAATCAGGTAGTGAAATTAATAAAACCTTAAAACAAAGCATTCAAATTTCTTCCGCTGATAATCACACGCCTTAACTAGAATCTGCACTGTCCATATATATCATACATGATATATTTCTCGATGCTAAACGAAATTTAATTTGAATTTGACACCCTCTGAATCCTTTTCCATATATGATATATATATTCCCTGATTCATGCTTCTTACCAAACAATCTTTCCTTACTTGATTCGACCAATGCTCACACGTTACCAAAATAAAATTAATCCAAATTAAAATACTCCTAATTTAAATAGGATAGTCTCATGGGTTTGGACCCCACAAACCCAACAGAAACTATCTATGTACATTCCATTGCATCAACTTTTTGGGTTTCTTTCTATTACTAGCATTTACGGCCATAGCATTTACAGTATTTGAACATTCAAAGTCTAAAAGCATCATAACACTTTTAGTGCATTAAATAAGTTAGGTTTGAAATAAGCTGCTTAATTCTACACGATTAGAAGCCAGCTGCACGTTCAACTAATTAACAGCAACCCTAGTATATGAAACTCACCAGAAAGCAGCACAAGTTTCATCAACTAAATTAAACTCCGTAGACTTTGCAAAAGGAACATGATAATACTTGGATAATGGAGTATATACAATCTAAGAAATGTTTTAGCTGCAAGCGTGTTGACCTGAAGAGTGAAATTGTTCCTTCAATAGAGTAACCATGCATATCAATTAAGCAAGTGCATGACCATTGCATTTAGACGTTTTATAGTACTTGATTGAAGAAATAAACGGGGATTAGCCAAAAGTTATAATAAAGTCAAAATCTTAGTGATCAAGCAATATTTAATGCTCATATTCATGGAAGGAAAGAAACAAGAAAAATCCTACAATGAGAATGAAGGAGGTAGAACAATCTTTGTGTGCAAGTCAAATCCAGCAAGAGAAAAAAAAGGTTCATCTAGAAGATATCTTTGAAAAGTTGATTGTCACTAGTAAGCTGAAACCTACATGAAAAATAATTAATGTTTTATGCCTATAAAGAGAGGAGACATTAGGTATTTTTTATGTATTAGTTTAGGTTAGAAATAGGAATAAAATTAAATTATTTTTTTCATTGTACGTTCGTTGGATGATTGTTAATAAAGGGAGTTCTTATTTATTTTTAATCGTCTTTTTCTTTTTCTTAATCTTAATTAGTTAATTTATTTATTTTTAATGTCCTGCTTATTTTTTATATCTAGGATGAAGATAAAGTTAAACAATATCATGATAATATTTTTCATCGCTTCTATTATTTATACTTTTATGTTTAATTGATTTCGCTTCTTCATATTTCGTTATTGAAATACATTCGTTTTATAGTTCTTATATGATTTTAAATTAATTAAGAGGTTTTGATAGATTGATTTTAAGATATGAGTTTTTCATAATCCATATATGCTTGTTCAAAGAAATTTTGATGGGTTATAGTTAATCCTTAAATTTTCAGAGTCTATGTTTGCCCACGTTAATTATAAAATTACTAAATTAAAGGGAAAGGAGATCAAAACCATAGTTAAGTTATAAAAATAGAAGAGATTGAATTACTTATTATGTTTATTGTTTAATGGATTCGAATTCCTAGATTACATTATTATTATTATTATTTTTCATATTCTAATGAGTTTAATTATAATTAATCAATTCTCCATCTTTATTTCTAATTCTCTTGAAATAATATTAAGGATTTTTTAAAATTAATCTGGTCTCCGTGGGTTCGACCTGTACTTGTCAATTCTTCAATTTGACATTGTGCACTTGCAGTTTTATATTTTTATCATATCAAGTTTGTATCCTATTTAATTTTGTATTCCTTAAATTTTATTTCTTCGAATTAGTTTTTTTAGTTCTAATATTATTTTTATTTTTCAAGATTATCGAAGCGGATCAACGGTGCGGATCAACTGGAATTTTGCATCTTAACTCAAAAAAATAGTAGCTTAGTTTTATTTTATTTATTTTTTTATTGTTAATTAGAAAACTAATTGTCGCATTCATGCATTCACTCACGTAGAGCACATCCTTTTTAGGTTTTTATTTTATTTATTTTTTGTCAAATATAAACTGTAGTGATTGTTGGAGGATTGAGGTACGTCAAATTTCTTTTTCTTTCGTAATTCACATAGTTTTAGGACATTTTATTTGTTTATAATATTTTATTTTATTTGTGCATTTTTATTTTTAATCTAACATTAAAGGCAAAACCTGTAACAAGATAAGGTGGGGATTTCATCACCCTTCCTTAGCCTACAAACCACCCATTCATTTTACACAACCTTGCCTTAATAATAAAATAAAGTAGACGTTGACCCTATGAATTTCAAGTTCAATTAGTATAGGGGACTCCAAGAGAAGACTAAATTTTAAATTAATCATACTATTGGTGTCTAGACAAGTAATTCAAAAGGCAAACGCCTTAAGAACGTGTGGTTATTTAATTAATCACCGTACTCACGGAAAGACTCCCACCGTTCTTACACTGACCTGGTTAGTGGTGTGATTAATTTTGAATTTTATGGACCTTAAGGTGTAACTTGAAACAGTTAGGAGTTGTTTAGATTTTATTTAGGTTAACGATCGATGATATAATTAGGATTTTATTTTATTTTTATTATTTACTTTTTTTTGTGTGACTTTTGTGGTTAATTGTTTATTTGTTTTGTGATTTGTGGAAAGATGGAGTCCTATTATAGTTGGAATAATAATTTTGCTTGGAATAAAAAACCCTATGAAAATTTTAATCCACATCAAGTAAAATAATTTTTTAAAACTATGAAAATCCTTATCTAAGTTCATATTTATATCCATATTCAGATCTAGAACCTCAATATCCACAAGAATTTTCAAGTGAAAAAGAGGAAATATTTAACACCTTAGAAAAAATTATGGAAGCGTTAATTGAAACTCAATTTAATTTCATGAAAAACACAAATCAAGCTATATCTCATTTAGAAATTCAAATGTGTCGGTTAGCCACCATAATAAATGAATAAAAGGTGGTTAAATTTTCTAGTGAATTTTGAAAATCAGGATGACTGTGGAAATGAAAAGGAAAATGAAAATTTTGTATTCAATTCCACACAGTTTGAGTCGAGTCAATTTGAGTCTAAAAATTATGAGTCTATGCCAAAAATTGATCATGTTACATTTGATAAATCTGCTGAAAACGTCTATAAGCCTAAAGTTTCATATCCTGAAAGACTTATTCCTAAACAACCACCTAGTGATTTTTTGGACCAATCCATAAAAGTAAACTTATTCCAATAGTTTTCTATGACTCAAGAAATAATTAAAAATAGACTCATGCATGAAGATGATCCAATTGATTTTTTCTTAAATCACCTTGACCAAAATTGAGATGAATTTAAATATTTACATAAGTTTAATGAGATGTTGAGATTCACTATAAATAAGTCAACAAAATGGGAACATGTATTTGAACGAATTCTTACATCTTTTGAACATGTTAGTGAGAGTTTTCTTGATGTATACTTTAAGCATAACTGTGATGGAAATTCTGACCATTTTCAATTTCCTAGACCTCCGAAAAATCATGAAAAAACCACACTCACTTACCCATTTGTATCATTCATTTATAGTCACATACTTTTTAGGATTTATGAAGTTTGTAAGTATGTACATTTATTTTCTTTCTCACCATATTTTCTTGCAGAATAAATTCGTAAGTATGTACATTTGTTTAGGGCACATGAAGTGCAGATAGCTGTAAGCTGTTAATCTGTTATTGGTAAACAACGATCAAGGCAAGTCTTTTAGTTCCTATTTGTTATGTGAACTTGATGATGAATTTTTTTAAATTTGTAATGCAAAGAGCATGATGTATTACTTATGTTACAAGTATCAAATGTTAAGGTCAATTTATGACTACATTGGTTGATTAAGGAATGCTGATTGGGTTATGGAACTCAATCTTTATTTGATATATGATGTATAACATGTATAATGTGTTTAGACAGATGTTTATGATATATAAGATGAGCATTTTATTTATGTGCTAAGTGTTGCATGAAAACTGTTAGATTTACTGGTTTATCGAGCTCAACCTTACAAATAACCATTTTTGCAGGTTAAGGATTCTAGGTAACGCTATGTGCTACTTGAAAGACGTGAATCAGATGTAATGCATGAAGATTTATATACTTTGGTTGACTTTGTAAGACCCTGAATTTTATTATGAAATGAAAGTATTAAATTTTCTTATAATTATTATTCTATTTAGTAAATGATTAAATTGATAAAAGGTTAAAGTTAAGGGTGAAATGTGAAAATTTTACAAAGTAAGCAAGTTGATATAAAATATTAGTTGTGTCGGGGAATATTCGTTTGGTCGGGAAGTATTCTTTTTGTCGAGGAATATTCGTACGACCACACAATCATTGGTGGACCCCACAACGGAATAACTGTCGGCTATAGAAAGCGAAAAAAACATTTTTATAAAAATAACAACAAAACTTTTACCGTTAAACTTTTGAAATACCCGGTGATAAAAGTACAGTAATACATTTGGTTGCACAGTAGCACACAGTATTGTACAGTATCTCTGATTGTTGATGCTTACGTAAGAAGACACTCAGTTTTATTCAATTATTGCAACAATAGTTGCTGCATAGTATCTCATATTATTGATTCAGTTATTGTCACAGTATCTTCTGCACAATATTTTATATTATTTAATCAATAATTGAGACAACACATTTATTCATATTATTATTTGTATTATTGACAATGTCTAGAAAGTTCTGTCGAGGAACGGGGTTAGGTTATTTAATTGCGCTCCAATAAGGAGAAATCCTTATCGGAAAGTCCCCTTTTTCCTGAGAATGATCTGGTTGTTAATATTGTGAGTTATAATATTAATGATGAATAATTGTTAAAAGATTAAAAATATGTTGATTAAATATAAATGATTTGTGGTAAATATTTATTCAATTTTTGATATAAATATAGGGATTTTTTATGAGGCATTTGCTATAAGTTTGACTTATTATTCCATGAGAAGATGTGCTAATTTTTTAGACCGTTGGTTGAAGTTATAATAATAAATCAATCTAGATCGTCGGTGGTGTTTTTAATAGTAAATTAATCTGGACCGTAGGTGGTGGTTTTAATCGTAAATCAATCTGGACCGTCGATGGTGGTTTTAATAATAAATTAATTTGGACCGTCGGTGGTGATTTTAATAGTAAATCAATCTGGACTGTAGGTAGTGGTTTTAATGGTAAATCAATCTGGACCGTTAGTGGTGTTTTTAATTGTAAATCAATTTGGACCGTCGATTGTGTTTTAATTGTAAATCAATATGGACCGTCGGTTGTGGTTTTAATAGTAAATCAATATGGACCGTCCGTTTTAATAGTAAATCAATCTGGACCATATGTGAATAAGTTACTATTTAGTCCATTCCCCTATAAATAGAAACTTATTTCGTCTTTCATTCTCACCAATTCACTAAGGCTCACAAGAGAAACTATAGAGAGAAAGAAAAAGAGTTGCACACAGTATTGCATAATATTTTTTTTAGATTATTGATCCTTTTGTAAGATGGCACTACTCAATAATTATTACAGTAATTACTGTTCAATATTCTATTTTATTGATTCAATAATTGCTACGTTGATATTTTATATTATTGTTGTTTTAATAATTGTCACTACACAGTATTTTCCATTATCAGATCAATAATTCATATTATTTGAATAATATTATTAGATATCATTATTGGCAATGTCTAAGGAAGTTTTGTCTAGGAAAGAGGTTTGGTCACCTAATTGCGCGCCAGTAAGGAGAAATCTTTATTGGAAAGCCCCCTCTTTCCTGGGAACGACCTGGTTGTCATTATTGTGATTCTGTAATATTATTTGTGAATAATTAATTATTAATTTTTATGATAAGGAAATATTTATTTTATATGGATATAAATGAAGGAAATAATATTAAAGTATTTTATCAGTATTTTGTCAGAATTGAGGTGTTAAAAATCATCCGTATATGAATTTCGGTCATTTTTCGTTTGGAATTTAGAAAAACTTTCTTCTAAAAAGTTGTAGAGAATTAAATTTTATATAGAATGGATATAGACTTCGTATTTTTTTGATAAAAGGGCTATTTATTATGAATTATTGAAGTTTCTGAATATTGTTTAAATTTAAAACATTTTGGTGGAGATTTTCTAGAATGGGTGGGCCCCACTCTTGTCCTTGTTGTTGTGCTAAGAAATTTCAAAGTGTGGTTTCGAATGTGGTGTGCTGCAAATAATCCTCCGTATGTAAAATTGTCAGAAGTGGTGTGCTACCACTTTCCTATAAATAGGGTGTGACGCCCCCAAAATAGGTATACATCACCTATTTTGAGTCGCCAAATACATGGTATAGAATACAAATACAATCTTTAATATACAACAAGAGAGCTGTGAGTTTTAATACAAATATTGTCTTCTAGACAATATCCACTCTCAGAATAAGTCCTCATTATATTTATTGACACACTATTTAATAGAATAGTGAGGACTACTAATACTATCATCTGGACCGTCACTCCGTTCCCCTACTAGTCCCAGCTACGTTCTCATTTCCTGAAGAGAATAGTGAAAGAAAGGGTGAGCTCAACTAGCCCAAAGAAGAAATATTATGACTAAGATAATGCGAATAAATTATCGCTTTGCTTCAACAGATTTAAACGTCTGATATAACAAACATCAAGTTTAATCATGGTGAACAAGCAATCCATTAAAAGAGTCAAGTAGAGAATAAAATCTACTATCTTTTATGATTTAAAAGGTTTTCATCACTTTTATCGTTGGGACTCGACAATATAAATAATCCACATCATCCTCAGACTACTGACGAGGATATTCATTAATATCACAACCACAAATTATCCATGCACTACGGGCCAAGGATATTCGTGTATTCATCAATGGTCATGATCATGCCAACAACTCATCCATCAATGCACTATCGGCCAATGAGGACTTTTACCACATCATTTGTAACATTACTTAGTTATGATTACAATCAATAATCCTCGGTCATAATCATACCAAGTCCATCAATGCACTGAAGCCACGTATGGCTTTCAACAAAATATAAATATGAGGATGATGACAATAATATAAGAATTCAATAAAACAAGTTAAAGAAATAATTTATTCAGAAACTAATAACGCCTAAATTGTCAACATGATACTTCTTTGTAGAGTAAAATTCAAGAATGCTCGAAAGAATATTTCCAAAAAAGATCTCGGATGAAGCGCAAATATCAAGGATATTCCACTAATTTCATGGAGTATAGAAGTCAAAACTTTAACCAACTAAGTATAATAAAGAATTGAATAACAAAAGAAATCACCATGTATCAGATTGCGATGTATACGAGTTATTCCAATGTAATAATAAATAACGGAACTAGATCAAAGCGTAACACGCATGCCAAGCGTGATATTCCAATGTAATAATAAAGAATGAAATAACAATGTAAATCACCATGCATGCGGGTACTTCAGATGATGTGTTATTCCCACGTATCAATAAATAACGGAACCAGTCCGACGTAAAACGCGCATGCATGTGATATTCCAAATAATAAAAAGATGTAACCCGGTCCTATGGACAAGATATTCCAATGTAATAATAAAGATTTTAACTGTGTCCCAAGTAAAAAAGCGCATGATAGAATATTCCAACAGAATAATAAATAATGGAATAACAAAAGAATTTCACCAAGTATAGGGTAGATCCTGCGTATACAGGTTATTCCAACAGAATAATAAAGAATGGAATAATGTGTTTCTCCTCATGAATATGAAAAAATAATACCCTTACCTTTATAAAGAAGAAACTGGATATAGAAGTAGTAAAGTAGCAGAATACTTTTCTTCTTTCTCTCTATAGTTTTCTCTCTCTGTAGTTTCAAATGAATTCATAAAAAATAATGAAGGAATGAGCTTCTATTTATAGAAGAATGGATCTAATAAGAACCAATCCATTTACTATCAGATTGATTTACTTTAAACGGACGGTCAGTATTGGTTTACAATAAAATATAATATATTCTATTTATAATCTAATAAAACGAATAAGTTTATAAAAGTATTCTATTTTATATAAAAGATTTTACTATGCAAAACACTATGCATAATAAAATATAATATATTCTAATTATTGTCTAATAAAATGTATAACTTTATAAAAGTATTCATTTTTATATAAAAAGATTTTACTATTAGCCTAATAAAATGAATAACTTTATAAAAGTATTCTGTTTTATATAAAAAGCTTTTCTGTTTTATTACATTAATAATACTAATAAAACAAAACTTTATCATCATTATTATTATTCACACTATTAATCGACCAGGTCGTTCCCAGGAAAGAGGGGGCTTTGCAATAAGGATTTCTCCCTATTAGCGCGCAATTAGGTGACCAAACCTCTCATTGGCAGAACTTCTAGACATCGTTAATATTGTAAATAATAATATTAATAACTTCGTCATCTCAATTATAAAATATCAACAATAATTGAATCAATTAACGTGAGATACTATGCAACAATTACTGAAGCAATAATTGAACAAAACTGAGTGACTTCTCACGTAAGCATCAATAATAAATACCGTGTGCTACTATGCAACCACACGTATTCCTGTACTTTTAACATCGGCTGTTTCAACAGTTAATGGTAAAACTTTCGCCGTTATTTTCATAAAATATTTTGTCATTTTCTCAATCCGATAATAATTCCGTTGTGGGGTCCACCAATGATTGTGCCATCGTACGAATATTCCCTGTTTAAACAAATATTCCCCGACCAATCGAATATTATAATTAACTTGCGTACTTTGTAAAATTTCTAAATATTACCCACAACTATAACATTATATCAAATTCATTCAAAAATAATAATTATAAAAAATTCATCTTTATTCATAAAAGTTGGGGTCTTATATAGGGTGCTTAGTTAGAATTGAAAATCACACCAGAATCAGAAGTTTTCGCTCTCTATAATATCGAGCGTATTTTTGTGAGTATTTAGATACTTTGAGAGTTGATAAACAGTGCAAATTTTTTTCAACATTATATCCGATATTTCTGCCAGAAGTACTATTCTTTTGAGGTAAGGGATGTTATTTTCTTCGTAAATGATGTTATTTCTTTCAATATCATTATACCGAAATATTGGTATGAATTTTATTATGAAATTTTTACCTTTTCATGTCCAGGTTACTATTCACATATACGAAACTATTCACAAATACGATACTATTCACGAGTACTATTCACGAAGTATGATTTTTCTTATGAAACTTTTACTGTTTCATGTCGGGGTTACTATTCACGTATACGACACTATTCATAAAAAAATTAAATTTCGTTTTCTTTGTCCAAGTTATCTACTATGGTTACTATCTTTGATTGTATCTATGTTTTGGTCTTCATTCTGGAATTTTGCTCCACAATTGATTATTATGGAGTATTTTTGAACTTGGATAAACTAAAGTACGAATCCCTAATCTTTGTCCTTTTATCTCACTGGAATCGTTTTTTTTTAAAAATTTTCATCATCCTCAGTCCTAAATGGTGATATAACTGAATATCTTTAGCCTGTAGTATAAAGATGAATGATTACCTGATGAATATGTTTGGCCTGTAGTGCAAAGATGAATGATTACCTGATGAATATCTTTGGCCCGTAGTGCAAAGATGGACAGGTGTTGAGATGAACATGACCACTGGAGATACTCACGAATACCCTTGGCTCGTAGTGCATGGATAATTTATTGAATTGAAATATTTATTGAATGATGCTACAGGGATAAATATTGATGATGGACTTTTAAATCATAGAAGATAGTAGATTTCATGTTCTACTTAACCCTTCTAATGGATTGTTGTTTTTGTTGCAGTTGTTGATCTGAAACTTGTTGTCTATTATATTCTATCGAATTTTTCCCTGTTGAAGAATAAGGATAATTTTTTCTACATTATATTAGTCATAATATTCTTTACTGGGCTAGTTGAGCTCATCCTTTTCCTTTTTGTTCCATTTTTCTTCCCAGGAGGCGAGAATGTAGCGGGAACTAGTCGGGGTATGGAGCGATGGTTCATGACAGTTGTTTTAGCAGTCCTCACTATTTTGTAAAATAATGTATCAATAATTGTAATAAAGACTTATTTGAGTTTGGATATTGTCTAGAAGACAATATTTGTATTTAAACTTACAGCATATGTGTTGTCGTATTTTGCACGACAATTGTAATAATGAAGTTGTAGTTATTTTCTGTACCATGTATTTGGTGACTCAGAATGGGTTGTGTGGACCTATTTTGGGGGCATCACAGTTGGTATCAGAGCTTAGGGATATGGTCTCTAGCGAAGATCAGGGAATAAAACTGGGAGGGGAGAGACGAGTAAATCCTTCGCTAGTGTGTCCTACCTAAGCTTATTTGGTTGGTCATTCAGAGCATATGGTTAATATGTGATATGTTAATTTGTTTAATTAACCCTTATTTTGTGGTAGTATTTGAAAATGACATCTAAAAATCAAGAGGTAAACTCATATAGAGTTTTAAGTGGTGAATCGAGGAGATTCATTTAAAGAATAAATATTGGAGTATAATATTTTGTTATAACAAAGATCTTATTGGGGAGTACTAATTAAGTTATTAAACTTGAGTGTAGGATGTTAGGCGAAGAAGAAATTAGAGATATCCATATGGTGAGTGAAGAATTACTAGTTGCACTCGAGCTAGTCGCAAAGGTAGCAGCTGAGAGTGAGGAAAAAGAAGAACCTGAGGAGGATTTATTAGGAGAACTTTATGATCGAAATGTAGAATTTCAAAATTGTTTTCATGAGTTAGAATAGCAGGCTGAAGAACGACAGACGGTCGTGGAGCAAAAGGATGCAACAATTCAAAATTGTGTTACCCGATATGTGATGCTTGAACAGAAGCACTCTTTGGCAGAGTATAAGATATTAAAGCTGGAATCTAAGAATTCAAAATTCAAGGAGCAGCTGAAAGAAGAAACAACTAAACGAGTGAGAATGAAGGATGCATGGGTAAAAGCCGCATAACGTGTTGATATTGTGAAAAGAGAAGTCTGATCCAAGAAGGCTAAAATAGATGATATGTATTTCTCTTTTTGGACAGCAATTGGGAGAACCCAACATCGAGTTTTGAATTACTATGTACATTGCGGTCAACCACAATTTGATATGGATCGAAGATTAATGATTTAGATCAGGGATCAGGAGTACGAAGAAGCAGTTGAGGGTGGAATATGCCCTATAGCAAAAGTCAATTCCAGCAGTAATGATGACACCAAAGGCTGTCCTGGATAAGTCAAAGTCGGTGGTTCAAGTGAGAGCGCTTTTCGTAACTTTCAAAAGGTGAGGAACCCGAATGAAGTTATCACGGGTAAGCTAATCATAAACTCTTGCGAAGTTTATACCTTATTAGATACTGGTTCTACCCATTCTTTTATTTCTCCTGCTTATGCTCAACGTTTAAACTTGACTCCTGAGAAATTAGACTTCGACTTATTTGTTGAAACTTCGTTAGGAGAAACTTTCATTACATCCACGGTTTATAAATCTTGCTTGATTCAATTTGGCACCATTACATTACCTGTTGATCTCATCTCTTTGAAAATATTTGCATTTGATGAGATTTTAGGGATTCATTGGTTAACCACTCATCATGCTAAAATTGATTGTTTTCGTAAGGTCGTTAGTTTTCATATTCCTAACCAACCTGTCATGCGAATTCAAACAACCAAACCACTAAAGTCAAACACTTTCATATCAAGCCTTAAAGCCTGTCATTTATTGAAAAAAAGATGTCAAGCTTTCATAGCCCATGCCATGGATTTAAACAAAAATACGCCACATTTGAAAAATATTTTTATTGTTAATGAATTTTCTAATGTATTTCCTGAAGAACTTCCTGGCCTACCCTAGAGCGTGATATTGAATTTTGTATTGACCTTGAACCAGGTAAAAAACCCATTTCTAAAATCTCATACTGAATGGCTCCTATTGAACTTCAGGAGTTAAAAACCCAACTATAAGAGTTGGTACCCGAGCCTCTATCTGGTGACTTCCTTTGTGGAATGCACCGAAGCTAGACTCTCCATAGGGGACGCTATATTTGTGTGATGGTAAAACGATAAGTGCCATTATGACTTGCTATCTAAGGTTGGGATATGAGTCACAATTGAGAGTAACCTAAGTCAGTAATTGAAATATGTAGCCTTCTAGACTTAGCTGGTTATTATCGGAGATTCGTGGAAGGATTTTCTCGAATCTCTACTCCATTAACTTAGCTGACTCGTAAAGATACAAAATTCGGATAGAGCGAAGAATGTGAGAAGAGCTTCTAAGAACTTAAGAGGAAACTCATTCCAGCACTTGTTCTGACAATACCATCTGATTCGAAGGGATTTGTCATATACAGCGATGCTTCAGGCAAAGGTCTAGGATGTGTTCTCATGCAACATGGGAAAGTCATAGCCTATGCCTCGCGATAACTTAAAAAATATGAGAGGAATTATCATACTCATAACCTAGAGTTGGTAGCAGTCATTTTAACATTGAAAATCTGGAGACATTACCTGAATGGGGAGAAAGTGGAGATTTATACGGATCATAAAAGCCTTAAATATTTCTTCACCCAAAAGGAAATCAACATGTGATAATGACGTTGGCTCGACCTGTTGAAAGATTACAACCATACCATTCAATATCATCTTGGAAAAGCAAACGTGGTAGCTGACGCATTGAGTAGAAGATCGTATGCGGGTACGAGTGCGATGTTGTTAACACAAAGACCCATTTTGTACGAATTAAAAAGGATGGAGATAAATTTAAAGGCTCCAAGTACCCACGTGATGATATCAAACATACGAGTAAAATTGACTTTAATCGATAAAGTTAAAGCTGCTCAGGCTACAGACCTGGAGCTGATGAATATGAAGAAGAAGGTGCAAGAAGTCGTTAATCCAAAAGCAAGAATCGACGATGTGAGTAAAGCTTAAACCTTTAATTTATTGGTCCATTTGAAATCCTCGATCGAGTAAAAACTGTGGCCTATAGACTCGCTATACCGCCAAATATGTCTCGTGTTCATAACGTTTTCCACATATCTATACTACGTAAATATGTGAAAGACCCGAACCACATTATGGAATTAGAACCAGACGAGGTAGTCGAAGATTTAATGTACGAGGAGGTACTAGTCAAGATCTTGGATAGGAAGGAACATGTATTACGCACAAAGGTTATACTATAAGTCAAAGTTTTGTGGAGGAACCATGCTATTGAGGAAATGACCTGGGGTTTGGAATCAAAAATGAAAGCGAGGTATCCTCACCTTTTCGAAACACTAGGTAAGTACGTCAATTTCGAGGACGAAATTTCATAAGAAGGGAAGGTTTTAAGACCCCAACTTTTTATGAATAAAGATTTAATTTCTCTAATTATTATTTTTGAATAATAAGGTTTCGAATGGATATAATACTTTAGTTATGGGTGAAATGTGCAAATTTTACAAAGTAAATAAGTGGTCATAAAATATTCATTTTGTCAGAGAATATTTTTGCTTTCAGGGAATATTCGTACGACGGCACAACCATTTGTGGGCCCCATAACAGAAAATTATCAGATGAAGAACAAAAGACAAGTATGAGTTTTTATAAATAACGACGTAGATATTATCGTTAACACTGTTGGAATACCTAGTGGTTAAAGTGCAGTAATACGCGTGGTTGCACAGTAGCACATGGTATTGCACAATATTTTTTTTTGGATTATTGATTCTTACGTAAGAAGGCAATACTCAATAATTGTTACAGTAATTATTGTTCAATATTTTATTTTATTGATTCAATAATTGCTACGTTGATATTTTATATTATTATTGTTTCAATAATTGTCACTGCACAATATTTCCCATTATCAGAGAAATAATTCATATTATTTGAATAATATTATTAGATATCATTATTGACAATGTCTAAGGAAGTTCTGTCTAGGAAAGGGGTTTAGTCACCTAATTACGCGCTAGTAAGGAGAAATTCTTATCGGAAAGCCCCCTCTTTCTTGGGAACGACCTGGTTGTCATTATTGTGATTTTGAAATATTATTTATGAATGATTAATTATTGATTTATAAGATAAGAAAATATTTATTTTATGTGGATATAAATGAAGAAATAAATGTTGAGGTGTTTTATCAGTATTTTGTTAGAATTAAGGTGTTAAAAATCATCCGTATATGGATTTCGGTCATTTTTCATTTGGAATTTGGAAAAATTTTCTTTTAAAAAGTTGTAGAGAATTAAATTTTATATGGAATGGACATAGAATTCGTATTTTTCTGATAAAAGGGCTATTTATTATGAATTAGTAAAGTTTCTGAATATTGTTTAATTTAAATTTTATATGGAATGGACATAGTGTTTGTCCTTGTTGGTGTGCTGAGAAATTTCAAAGTGTGGTTTCAAATGTTGTGTTCTGTAAATAATCCTCCGTATGCAAAATTGTCAGAAGTGGTGTGCTACCACTTTCCTATAAATAGGGTGCTTAGTTAGAATTGAAAATCACACTAGAATCAGAAGTTTTCTCTCTCTATAATATCGAGTGTATTTTTGTGAGTATTTAGATACTTTGAGAGTTGATAAACAGTGCAAGTTTTCTTCAGTATTATATCCGATATTTCAGTCAGAAGTACTATTCTTTTAAGGTAAGGGATGTTATTTTCTTCGTAAATGATGTTATTTCTTTCAATATCATTATACTGAAATATTGGTGTGAATTTTATTATGAAATTTTTACCTTTTTATGTCGAAATTACTATTCACATATACGACACTATTCACGTATACAACAAACACTATTCACGAATATGATACTATTCACGAGTACTATTCACGAAGTATGATTTTTCTTATGAAACTTTTACCTTTTCATGACGGGGTTACTATTCACGTTTACAACACTATTCACGTATACGACACAATTCACAAAAAAATTTAAATTTTTTTTTCTTTGTCCAAGTTGTCTATTATGGTTACTATCTTTGATTGTATCCATGTTTTGGTATTCATTCTGGAATTTTGCTCCACAATTGATTATTATGGAGTATTTTTGAACTTGGATAAACTAAAGTATGAATCCCTAATTGTGACGCCCCCAAAATAGGTATACATCACCCATTCTGAGTCGCTAGATATCACACTATAAAAATCATTTACAAACTTCTTTTATACAACTGTTGAACTGTCGTGCAGAATACGACCATAGTTAAACTGTGAGTTTTAATACAAATGTATATAACTCTCATGGTGCCTCGACCACAACCTTACAATGGTACTTTACATAAAATTACAGTCAATAACTGTTTTAGAAATTAAAATCTTTGGAAAATACTCAAGGAAACCTTCGTACATGGGAGGCCATGCGTCTAAGTTATGATAGATATCATATGTCCACAAAATTATCCTTGGTTGACCCAATAGTCCCGAAAGAAAAACAAGAAGATTACTATCATCTTCTTTCCAATGGTGAGTCTTCTCTTGACATATAATTATCTCCGCTTTTCTCCAATTGAGAATTATATTTCAAACAAACTCCAAGATCATATAGGTAGTGCTCGTAGATATACTCAACAAGTGGATGTGCACAACCCCGTCTTATGATAACACGAGGTTGTAAGTCATTAGACATCTTGTATGATAGTGGCAAAACACCCTTCCAAAGTTGGGTTCACCTCACCCTATTCGGCTCACCAAAATTAAATATCAAATGACATATACAATACGACACACTTATCTAAAGTTCTCAATAAAATTATTTCCAAACTATTTAGGGAGAACCTCAACAGCTATAGACCATTGTTATATTCTCCTGTTACCCCCGCTCGACCCAGCTACACTCTTATTCCCTGAAAGGAATTGTGAAGCAAAAGGGTGAGCACAACTAGTCCAGTAAAGAATATCATTACTAAAAATAATTTACATCATCAATAGCCTACATCAGTAATAAATCAGAGATTTAAAACATATGATAGATGATAAAACTTTTCAACCATAGTTGCAACGGAACGAGCAATCCATTAGAAGAGTCAAATAGACCATCAGGTCTATTATCTTCTCCATGTTAAAAGTCCACCAATAATGTTTTATCCCTGTAACATCAATCAACAATTCCCGTCCACAATCATATGAATAACTCATAATCATAATTGTGATTCTAAATTCCTCTTCGCACCCAGGACGAAGATAATTTTCATCACTTGTCTCTACCTGAAACATCAAAAATCATGGTTATACCAAATCACAATTATTTTTCATAATCATACTAATAAATTCATCTTTGCACTACGGGCCAAAGATATTCATTAACAATTCATCTTTGCTCTACAGGCCAAAGACATACAATTGTATTATAGAAGAGTCAAGTAGAGCATGATATCTACTATCTTCTACAAATTAATAGTGTATTATCAATATGTTATCGCTGAGACTCAGCTTAATAATTAATCCATATCATTGAATCATCCCTGTACTACGGCTAAGGATATTCATTAGTATTACGACCACGAATTATCCATGCACTACGGGCCAAGGATATTCGTGTTTTTTCATTTACTGATTATGATTATACCGGAATAATCCCCTCGTATAATCATACCAAGTCCATCTATGCACTACTACGGGCCAAAGATGACTTTTACCACATCATTTGTAACATTACTACAAATGATTATACCGAATAATCCACAGTGGTCATAATCATATTAAGTCCATCTATGCACGTAAGCCACAGATAACTTTCAACACAATATAAGCATGAGGATCATGATAATGATATAAAGAATCATTCAAATGAGATAAATGATAAATATTAAATATTTATAATATAATTTATCCAGGGTTCAAGAATATCCCAATGTTATCAATCACTTAATAATCTCATAATCTAATATCATTAATATTATAACAATATTTTAATCATTTCTTAAACTTATAAACAATTTATTTTAATTGTTTACACTTTACCAAATAATGCATTTGATCATTCAAAAATGCCATACTCATAAGATTTCATCAAGAATGATCAAATCTCTCATCAAAAATCAAGATATACCTTATATAGGATTTTCAAGCCATAAAATCCTATTTACTAATTTTTCAACTTCACATAACATATTTAACTCATATGTTCAGTAACTAAACCATTTTCATGAAAAATTACCAAATCAACTTATTATTTTTCTATAATTTGTCCAAACATATAAACATATATTTCATACACAACAAGTATTTTTTTATAATTTTTCAACTCCTTAAGTATTTTTCAAAAATCAATTTCTAATTAATTCCTTAAGAAATTAGCTACCTCAAGTTTAACTCCAAAATTCCCAAATCTTGGCAGGATCTTACACATGTTAACGTGAGCTTCCAGTTTAAATTTCATGGTCATCGAGTTATAGAACTCCTATATAGCATTATTATTCGTCGAAAAAACCTAAATATTGAAATAGTCATAACTTGCTCATTTTAAGTCGGAATGAGCTCATTTTTGGATAGGAGGTACTTTATACCATATATTTCCATATCCCAAAAGCCCGGAATTTTTCTCATAAATTAAGTGGCCAAAATAGCCCTTACAAAATTTTGGGCAGTAGCTTTTTCTCCTTTTTCACTTTTTCGTGCATTGTTAAAAATAGTCCATACAAAAATATACAACTCCTCTTTCAGTGAATCCACTTGGAGATATTAGAAAACTTACCATAATATCCTCCCAAATTTTTCCAGAATTTTTGAATGTCCGAAAAATTACGAAACTGCAAATGAATTTTAATCCGCCATGTGATAATCCGCGTAAACAGATCATTTCTACAATTTAATAAAGAATGAATAAAAAGGATCATTCACCATGCCTGCGGTAATCCACATAGACATGTTATTCTAACAAAATAATAAGGAATGGAATAATAGAAGAATTCACCGTGCATGCTATAGACCGCACAAACATGTTATTCCCAACAGAATAATAAAGAATGGAACTGTGTCATGCGAAATCCGCATGCATGTGATATATTTCAACGTAATAATAAAGAATGGAATAACAACAGAATTCACCGGGCATGCGATAGAGCGCAGCAAAAAGTTTATTCCAATGTAATAAAAATAATGGAACCAGTGTCAAATGCGTGTCTACGCGAGACGTGATATTCCAAAGAATAATAAAGAATAGAATAACGTAAGAATTTCACCACGATGTGGTACTCAGATAGTATAAAGTTATTCTAACAGAATAATAAATAGTGGAACCAGGTCATGCGTAATATGCACAGATAAGATATTCCAATAGAATAATAAACAATGGAATAACAAAAGAATTTTACCATGTATGCGGATTGTGACATGATTGTGTTATTCCAACATAATAATAAGGAATGGAATAACAATAGCTCTCTTCATGAAAATGAAAGAAATAATACCCCTTACCTCAGAAGAAAACTAGATAGTGGAATAGTGAGGTAGCAGACTTCTCTTCTTATTTCTATCTATAATTTCTCTCTATAATAATTGCTCTATAGCTTTAGTGAATTGGTGAGAAATAAAAGAAGAATGAGCTTCTATTTATAGAAAAATATAGTTTCCATAATTGCATATTTTGGGGCTCGAAATATTATAGTATAATACCTTCATCTTTTCCTTCATTTTTAATTTAGTCATGCAAGTATTATCAAACTTGCACCACCTCCCCTAATAGTAAATCATGTGAATCAATAGTACAATCATGTGACTCAATAGTTATAATCATGTGAAAATACGAATTACAATATAGTACCTCCATCTATACCTCTATTTTTAACTTAGTCATGCAAGTATTATCAATCTTGCACCAACTCTCCTAATAGTAAATAAATGTGAATCAATAATACACACATGTGAACAAATAATTATAATCATGTGAATCAATAGCAATTAATTGCTCATTTATCCAGTTAATTACCCGATTGATCAATATAACCTCCAGACATCAATTATTATCGAAATAAATGTCGATTTCCACTAACACTAACAATCCCAACACAATGAAAATATTTTTCTCAAAAATTTCATTTTTGAAATTTCAAAGTTTGACTTTTTCCAAAAAGTCAATTGTTGACTTTTTTGACCAAAAAGTCAACCCCGATAAATTTTGTGTTTATAGTCTATTTCTACTAATTTCATCGTTCTGGACTTAAATATCACGTTCCCGTCTCCAAATTCAACTCCGAACTCAAATTCAATTTTTAATAACATTCATCATTAATATTATAACTCACAATATTTAACAACCAGGTCGTTCCCAAGAAAGATGGGGCTTTCCGATAAGAATTTCTCCTTATTGGCGTGCAATTAGGTGACCAAACCTCTCCTTGACAGAACTTCTAGACATTGTCAATATTGCAAATAATAATATGAATAACTTTATGTTGGGTAAAATCTAATTACACACAATACACAAGTATACGCGGTCAACAAGTAATATAGTGAAAATAGAGTATCGTTCCCACGATAAATTATTAATACAAATTACCAAGTACTAACCCTTAATCAAACTAATTTTATTTAAACAATCAATTTAATGTTATAAAGTAAATTACTTAATTAAACTAATTCTAATTAGTACTAGTTACAAATCAGATTATGGAGATTTAAGATCACAACTTCACTTATTGCTTCATTTAAGTTAACACACTTCTCATCAATTATTTTCTATCCTGAATTGTTAATCAAGAGCACTAAAGCAGATAAAACCACCTCTCGATGCATAATACCCATATTCACTTAAATCCACAATTGATAGAATTAAGCAAGACACCCTAATTAACTAATCCACTATATCTCTATGTGAATTATAATTAAAAAGGATTTAAAGCACAAGTTCTCTATAAGATTACATATGGCGTAAAGGAATATTTCTATCCTAAACACGAATCATGAATTCCATCTATGTAGAAATCACAAACATATGCTATCATGATCAGATCTAAATCTATACTTCATCTCTCGAGTTCATATAGATTATCACGGTAATTGTTAGCTAGACAATTAAGCAATTAAGCCCAAATCACAATAGACAATCCACAATGATAGATCATAATAATTGATAAAAAAACATATTAAAATAAATTACACAATAAGATCCATTGTAATCTCAAACAAAGAATTAGTTCATTGAATTAAAAGTAAGAATCCACACTTGAATACACATTAAAAGATAAGAATACGATTAAGGAAAAGAAGTGAATCTGTTGTCGGCAAATTCGTCCTCCGTCTTGCTCTTGATCTTGAATGGTCTCCAAGTTGCATCAATCTCCAAAACTAATAAGAACTAGGTTTTTTCCCAATCTACTCTAATCTAATCTAATGGAATTCTTCCAAAAACTTCCTCTAATCTTTGTAAATGTCCTCCTTTTATAAGCCTCTTTATATGTCTTTAAGTCCTCTTGGAAGTCCTTGAATCAATCAACTCGAACCAATCCTTATCGGACTCAAATTCTGACAAAATCTACTCTTTTTGCGCATACCCAAGCCCCAGCTTGCTTGTTACCTTGCAAATAGCAAGCCCCGGCTTGCTATGCTACTATTTTTGACTTCAGGACCCCAAGCCCCGGCTTGGGTAGAAGGCATAAAATAGCAAGCCCCGGCTTGGGTACAAGCTGTTAGTTATTTTTCTGCTGCAGTGTCCTCTGGTAAAATGGCCATAACTTTTGATTCGGGAGGAGTTACAGGGCTTGCCACCTATCAAATCAAAGCTATCGTCGAGCTCTACAACTTTTGTTCTTTGAGAATTGAGAAATAACGAATGTATGAAGGTTGAAATTGGACTGGAAGTGACTGCTATGCAAATGATCACTCAGAACAGCGAAATTCAACTTCCGTTGGTACAAATGTCACAACTCTTGCATCCGAACTCCGATTGAAATGATTCAAGATGTTCCGGAAAGATAAGAAGAAGTTCTACAATATAGTCCAAGTTCCAATCTAAGAACATGAAATGAACATGAAAGCCCAAACGATGTCCGAATTGCTTTTCTTTGCGTTTTCCTACCAATTCTTTGCGATTTCCTTGCTTTTCCTTACCAATAGTCGCTCACACCGCTCCCAAACATATAACCTATGAAATGAATACAAAATGCATGAAAAGTAACTAAGACACATGAATATAAGCAATTAATTCAAGTAAAAGATACCGGATAAGTAGGTATAAAACCTACTTATCACTTTGCCGTCTCAATTATTGATTTAATATAACATATTATGCAGATGATACTGTGACAATAATTGAATTAATAATATGAGACATATGATGCAGCAATTACTGTAGCAATAATTGAGTATAACTGAGTGACTTTTCACGTAAGCATCAATAATCAATACCGTGTGCTACTATGCAACCACGCCAGACATCAGACTTTTTACTATCGGGTAGTTTAACAGTTTTAACGGTAACACTTTCGCCGTTATAAAAAGATAATTCTATCATTTTTTTACTACGACAATACATCCATTGTGGGGTCCACCAATGATTGTGTCGTCGTACGAATATTCCCCGACCAATCGAATATTATATAACAACTTGCTTACTTTGAAAAAATTTCACATATCACCCTTTACTTTAACCTTTTATCAATTTAAAAGAATGGGTAGAACCGGTATCAAATAAGGTATATACTTCGCTAAAGTTTATGATAAGCTTACTCGTGATGACCTCGTTCGGGTTCCTTTCTTTCTGGGAGGTCACAACAAACGCTCTCCCTTGAACTACCGGTTTTGTCTTGTTTGGGACTACCTTTGATGCCTCCATCCCAGCTAGACTTGTCTTCGGTGCACGACAAAATTGGGCCAGGTGACCTTCTCTTCCACAATTGTGACATGCTTTGGATGGCATCGCGCAGTTTGGACTGATGTGTCCCTCTCCTCCACATTTAAAACATATGATAGGTGGTCATTCTCCTTCCTTAACGACATGTGCTGATGCTGACGTCTTTCCATCATTGTTGAATCTTTTCTTCTTGAAATGTCCATTCTTATTGTTTTGGCCATGATTACCACCGAAGTGGTTACCATTTTTGGCATGTTGATTCCCTCCATGCTTATTGTCACCGCTCGATGATCAAGTATCACCGGTATTATCATTTCATTTGGTCGCTTCTTTTGGTTGGGTTGACTCATTATCGCGCTTCTAATAACTGAGCCCTATTAACAACATCTGAATACAAACACAGTTTATGAGAGATAATATATTGACGTATCTCGGGTTTCAAACCTCTTAGAAACATTTGCATCATTCTCTCCTCATTATCAACCAAATGAGATGCAAACCGGGACAACTCGGCAAACTTGGCTTCGTACTGCGACACAGTCATGTTGTTTTGCTCCAGCTTGATGAAATATACCTCTTTCATGTGATGAATACTTTCGGGAAAGTACTTGTCATTGAACAGTTCTTGGAACTTCTCCCAAGACATCTTCAGTGCGGCAGGTTGAGTACGCTTTATAGATTCCCACCAAGAATCGCTTCGCCCCCACAACATGAAGGTGGCAAAGGAACCTTTGCTCTCCTGAGCATCCCAAGACATCAAATATCTTGTTGATCTGCTTTATCCACGTCTCTGCCTTTAGTGGTTTTGGCTCTCCAAAAAACTTCTGTGGTCCTAGTTCCTTGAACTGCTTAGCGGTGACCGTCCGAGAGTTGCCAGTGTTTCCACCTATATTTTGGACAAGAGCCGCTCTTGCCTGATGTTGCATGAATTACATAAAGCCTCTGAATATTCCATCGTTCATCATCTGGTCAGTGTTGTTGTTTGCCTGAGGATTGTCGCCTTCCTAATGCACATTATCCTGATTATTGATCTGTGGAGACTCAACAGTCTCCTGTGCTCCATTGATGTTCTCAACATTCTCTGATGTCATTTTCAAATACTGCCACAAAATAAGGGTTAATTAACATATCACATATTATCCCTATACTTTGACCAACCAATTAAATACCAAATAAACTTAGGTAGGTCATACTAGCAAAGGAATTCCCCATCTCTCCCCTCCTAGTTCTTGTCTCACATCTTAGCCAGGGATCATATCCCTAAGCTTTGATACCAACTGTGACGCCCCCAAAATAGGTATACATCACCCATCTTGAGTCGCCAAATACATGGTACAGGATATAAATACAATCTTAAATATACAACATGAGCTTTGAGTTTTAATACAAATATTGTCTTCTAGACAGTATTAAAACTCAAAATAAGTCCTCAATACATTTATTAACATAATATTTCTAGAATAGTGAGGACTACTAATGTTATCGTTCGGACCGCTACCCGCTCCCCCGACTATTCCCGATACGCTTCTCATTTCACGAAGAGAATAATGAAAGTAAAAGGGTGAGCTCAACTAGCCCAAGAAGAAATATTAAAACTAAGATAATGCGTAATAAATTATCATTAGCCTTTAACAATGTTAAACCGATAAAATACAATGACATCAAGTTTAATCTGCGAATTGAACAAGCAATCCATTAAAAGAGTCAAGTAGAGAATAAAATCTACTATCTTTTATGATTTAAAAAGGTTTTTCATCACTTTTATCGCTGAGACTCAGCTTAATAAATAATCCACATCATCTCTGAACTACGGCCAAGGATATTCATTAGTATCATAACCACAAATTTTCCATGCACTATGGGCCAAGGATATTCGTGTATTCATCAATGGTCATGATCATGCCAACAACTGTCCATCAATGCACTACAGGCCAATGAGGACTTTTACCACATCATTTGTAATATTACGGTTATGATTATACCGAATAATCCCTGATCATAATCATACCAACTCCATCTATGCACTACAGGCCACAGATGACTTTCAACATAATATAAACATGAGAATGATGAAAATGATATACGAATTCAATAAAACAAGTTCAAGAATTAATTTAACCCAGAACCAATAACGTCCAAATTATCAACATGATACTACTTTGTGGGGTAAAACTCAAGAATGCTCAGAAGAATATTTCCATGAAAAGATACTGGATGAAGAGCAAATATCAAGGATATTCCACTAATTTTATGGAGTATAAAAGCCAAAACTTTAACCAAATGAGTATAATAAAGAATGAAATAACAAAAGAAATCACCGTGCATGTGATAGACCAAGATGCATAAAAGTTATTCCAATGAATAATAAATAATAGAATCAGTCACGCGTAAAACGCACGCATACGATATATTCCAACAAAATAATAAATAATAGAACTGTGTCATGCTTAAACGCATGACGTGGATATTCCAACGTAATTATAAACAATGGAACCAAAGTTATGCGTAAATACATGTATGGATGTTCCAATGTAATAATAAATAACGGAACCAGTCATGCAATGAATGCATACATACATGATGTTCTAACGTAATAATAAAGAATGGAATAATGTAAGAATTTTACCATGTATGCGGTACTTCGCATAGACAGGTTATTCTAACATAATAATAAAGAATGGAATAACATAAGAATTTCACCAAGTATGTGGTACTTCGCATAGACAGGTTATTCCAACATAATAACAAAGAATAGAATAACAGAAGTTCTCTTCATGAAGACGAAAGAAAGAAATAATATCCCTTATCGTAAAAGAAGAGTATTCCGACTGGTAGGGCGATGATATTCTTGAAGAAAACTTGCACTACGCTCAAAGCTTCTTAAACTCTAAAGAAATACGCTCAAGATTATAGAAGAATTCTATGAACTTCTGTTGTGGTTTTCAATTCTAAATAAGCATCCTATTTATAGGAAAATAGAAAGGATACTATGTTGCACTATGCAATAAAATATAATATATTCTATTTATATTCAAATAAAACAAAACTTTATAAAAAGTATTCTTTTATATAAAAAGATTTTACTATGCAAATACTATGCAGACACTATGTAAACACAATGCATAATAAAATATAATATATTCTAATTATTGTCTAATAAAACAAATAACTTTATAAAAGTATTCTATTTTATATAAAAAGATTTTACTATGTAAAGCACTATGCATAATAGAATATAATATATTCTAATTATTGTCTAATAAAATAAATAACTTTATAAAAGTATTATGTTTTATATAAAAAGCTTTTCTGTTTTATTACATTAATAATACTAATAAAACAAAATTTATATATATAATATATATATAAACTCCTGTGACTTCATAAAAAGACACCTCAATATATCTAACAACATTTATCATCATTATTATAATTCACAATATTAATCGACCAGGTCGTTCCCAGGAAAGAGGGGGCTTTCTAATAAGGCTTTCTCCCTATTGGCACGCAATTAGGTGACCAAACCTCTCCTTGACAGAACTTCTAGACATCGTTAATATTGCAAATAATAATATTAATAACTCTGTCATCTCAATTATTGATTTAATAATATATAAAATATCGACAATAATTGAATCAAATAATGTGAGATACTATGCAACAATTACTGAAGCAATAATTGAACAAAAGTGAGTGACTTCTCACGTAAGCATCAATAATCAATATTGTGTGCTACTATGCAACCACGCGTATTACTGTACTTTTACTACCGAATAGTTTAACAATTTTAACTGTAAATCTTCCGCCGTTATTTTAATAAAAATATTTTTGTCATTTTCTCATTCTGACAATAATGTCATTGTGGGGTCCACCAATGATTGTGCCGTCGTACGAATATTCCCTGTTAAAACGAATAATCCCCGACCAATCGAATATTATATAACAACTTGCGTACTTTGCAAAATTTATAAATATTACCCACAACTATAACATTATATCAAATTAATTCCATAATATTTAAAAATGATATTTATAAAAAAATCATCTTTATTAAAAAGTTGGGGTCTTACACCAGGTACGTAAATTTCGGGGACGAAATTTCATAAGGAGTGGAGATTGTAAGACCCCGAATTTTTTGAAATGAAAGTATTCAATTTTCTTATAATTATTATTTTATTTAGTAAATGATTAAATTGATAAAAGGTTAAAGTTAAGGTTGATATGTGAAAATTTTACAAAGTAAGCAAGTTGATATAAAATATTCGTTGTGTCGGAGAATATTCGTTTGGTCGGAAAATATTCTTTTTGTCGGAAAATATTCATACGATGACACAATCATTTGTGGACCCCACAATGAAATAACTGCCGGATATAGAAAATGACAGAAATAACTTTTTTATAAAAATAACGACAAAACTTTTACCGTTAAACTTTTGAAATACTCGGTGATAAAAGTACAATAATACACGTGGTTGAACAAAGAAGACACCAGTGATTATGCAAGATTTGATTATTGATGCTTACATAAGAAGTCACTCAGTTTTATTCAATTATTGCAAAAGTAGTTGCTGCATAGTATCTCATATTATTGATTTAATTATTATCACAGTATCTTCTGCATAATATTTTATATTTTTAAATCAATAATTAAGACAACACATTTATTCATATTATTATTTGCATTATTGACAATGTCTAGAAATTCTATCAAGGAAAGGGGTTAGGTTATTTAATTGCGCGATAATAAGGAGAAATCCTTATCGGAAAGCCCCCCTCTTTCCTGGGAATGATTTGATTGTTAATATTGTGAGTTATAATATTAATGATGAATAATTATTAAAAAATTAAAAATATGTTGATTAAAGATAAATGATTTGTGGTAAATATTTATTCAATTTTTGATATAAATATAGGGATTTGTTATGAGGCGTTTGTTATAAGTTTGACTTTTTATTCCATGAGAAAATGTACTAATTTTTCAAACCGTCGGTTGAAGTTATAATAATAAATCAATTTAGACCGTAAGTGGTGGTTTTAATAGTAAATCAATCTGGACCATCGGTGGTGGTTTTAATAGTAAATCAATCTAGACCGTAGTTGGTGGTTTTAATAGTAAATCAATCTGGATCGTCGGTGGTGGTTTTAATAGTAAATCAATTTGGACCGTCGGTGGTGGTTTTAATAGTAAATCAATTTGGACCGTAGGTGGTGGTTTTAATAGTAAATCAATCTGGACCGTCGATGGTGTTTTTAATAGTAAATCAATCTGGAAGGTCGGTTGTGGTTTTAATAGTAAATTAATATGGACCGTCGGTTGTGGTTTTAATAGTAAATCAATATGGACCGTTCGTTTTAATAGTAAATCAATCTGGGTAGTATTTATGGACCGTTTTAATAATAAATCAATATGGATCGTTCGTTGCACTCGGGGTAGTATTTATTCAGGGTAATTTGCATGATGGGGTACTATTCACGACAAAAGTGATTTCTTTTCTGTCCAAATTATTTTTGATATATGAATATCATTTTTGAATTTTACTTCACAAATAAATTATCATGTTGACAATTTGGATATTCTTGAACTCTGCATAAATTAAATTATAAATCTTTAATGTTTATCCTTGATCTTACTTGATTGATTCTTTATATTATTGTCATCATTCTCATTCTTATATTGTGGTGAAAGTCATCTTTGGCCCGTAGTGTATAGATGGACTGTTGATTGGTATAATTATGAACAAGAATTGTGTATTGGTATAATCATGACCTGTAATGTTACAGACAAATGATGTGGTAAAAGTCATCTTTGGCTTACGTGTAAAGAGGGAAGGTTGATTATTGGTTTTACAGCTGTATATCTTTGGCTTACGTGCAAAGATGGATTGTTGATTATTGGTTTTACAGTTGTATATCTTTGGCTTACGTGAAAATATGGACTATTAATTATTGGTTTTGCAGTTGACTTACGTGTAAAGATGGACTGTTGATTATTAGTTTTACAGTTGTATATCTTTGGCTTACGTGCAAAGATGGACAGTTGATTATTCGTTTTAAAGTTGTATATCTTTGGCTCGTAGTGCAAAGATGAACTATTGATTTACATGATTATAAATATGAATTGAAAATTTAACTATAATCTTTGGTGGTTCAGGTGAAGACAGGTGATAAAAGTTCTCTTTGTCTTGGGCATAAAAAAGAAATATTGATGGGTATTATAGGGATGAAATATTAATGATGGACTTTTAATTTAGAAGAGATAGTAGACATTATGTTCTACTTGACTCTTCTAATGGATTACTGGTTTCGCTACAGTTACTAATCTAAAACTTGTTGTCTATTGTATTCTATCATATTTTTCCCTGTTGAGAATAAAGGATAATTTGTTCTACATTATCTTAGTCATAATATTCTTTACTGGCCTAGTTGAGCTCACCCTTTTCCTTCACAATTCCTTTCAGGTAGTAAGAGTGTAGCTGGGTCGAGCGAGAATAACAGGAGAATATTGTGATGGTACTTAAAATGCTTGGACGTATTCGCTAAAGAACTTCCTGGCCTACCCCAGAGCGTAAAATCGAGTTTTGTATTGACATTGAACCCGGTACAAAATCCATTTCTAAAGCCCCATATCGAATGGCTCCTATTGAACTTCAGGAGTTAAAAACCCAATTGCAGGAGTTGTTAGATATCGGTTTCATTTGTCCTAGTACGTCTCCTTGGGGTGCTCCTATTCTATTCGTAAAGAAGAAAGAAGGGAGTATGCGACTTTGTATTGATTATCGGGAGTTGAATCATGTCACCGTAAAAAATAGGTACCCGTTACCTCGCATTGATAACCTGTTTGAGCAGTTGCATGGTGCCAAATTCTTTTCAAAGATCAATTTTCGTTCCGAATATCATTAATTAAAGATTAAAACTGATGACATTCCAAAGACTGTTTTTAAAACTCGGTACGAGCATTACGAATTTCTAGTCATGTCTTTTGGATCTAATACTCTTGCTGTCTTCATGGATATGATGAACCGAAAATTCAAAAAATATTTGGATCATTTTATGATTGTTGTGAGACCCCAATTTTTTATAAAATTGAATTTCCTTTATTTTGAAATAGTAAGGGGTTGATTTGATTAATGTGGTTAGTTATGGGTAAAATGCGTAAATATTTTAAATAAGCAAGTGGTTATAAAATATTCATTGTTGTCGGGGAATATTCGTTTGGTCGTGGAATTTTCTTGTTGTCGGGGAATATTCGTACGATGACACAGCCATTTGTGGGGCCCATAATGTAAAAACGCTTGATGAAGAAAACGATAAGTATGAGTTTTTATAAATAATAACGTAGTTATTCTGAATTAAAACTGTTGGAATACCTTGATTAAAATACGATGTCTGGCTATTGTTGCATAATAAGACGCGAGTTGCACAAATTATTGATTCTTACGTAAGAAGTCACTACTTAATAATTGTTACAGTAATTACTGTTCAATATTTTATTTTATTGATTCAATAATTGCTACGTTGATATTTTATATTATCGATTAAATAATTGTCATTGCACAGTATTTTCACATTATCAGATCAATAATTCATATTATTTGAATAATATTAATAGATAACATTATTGGCAATGTCTAAGGAAGTTCTGTCTAGGAAAGGGGTTTCGTCACCTAATTACGAGTCAGTAAGGAGAAATCCTTATCGAAAAGCCCCTCTTTTCTGGGAACGACCTGGTTGTCATTATTATAATTCTGTAATATTATTTGTAAATAATTAATTATTGATAAAAATGATAAGAAAATATTTATTTAATGGAGAAATTTTTAAGGAGACAATTATTAAGAGTTGATATTTTATCTTTTTCAATAAAATAATTCATTCAAATATATTATTGTAATATTACATTATAAGTGTATGATGTAATGGTGTAATAATATAATAACGGTGATATTTTTACAATGAATGCACAATATATGAATTAATGAGGAGGAAGAGGGCAAATTGGATCCAAAGTATTTTTGTTACAAAAAACATGTTAAATATGTTGGTGGGCCCCATTTTTGACTGAAATTTGATTATAGCCTGCAAGATCATCCGTATGTGAATTTTGGTCATTTTCCCTTAGAATTTGGAAAAACTTTCTTCTACCAACTTGTAGATAATTAAATTTCCTATGGAATAAACATAAGATTCAAATTTTTCTGATAAACGGGCTATTTATTATGAATTATTGAAATTACGAAATAATTACTTTTTGGAGTTTTAAATATTTTTTTAAAGAAAATTGTTTTTTTATGTTGGTGGGCCCCACTGGTGTGTTGAAATCTGAATTTCAAGGGTGGGCGTAATTTTTTTTTAATAAAATATTATTTTATTAAATTTTTCGCTTTGGCATTCTAACCATTTTCCTATAAATAAGGCACTTAGGTTAGAATTAAAAATCACACCAGAATCAGAAGTTTTTTCTCTCTATAATATCGAGCGTATTTTTGTGAGTATTTAGATACTTTGAGAATATATAAGCAGTGCAAGTTTCCTTCAGCATTATATCCGATATTTTAGCCAGAAGTACTATTCTTTTGTTGTAAGAGATGTTATTTTTTTCATAAATGATGTTATTTTTTTTAATATCATTATACCGAAATATTGGTATGAATTTTATTATGAAAATTTTACCTTTTCATGTCGAGGTTATTATTCACATATACGACACTATTCACATAGGGGTGAAAATGAGTCGAATTTCAACGAACACTCTAATGCTCATATTTGGCCAGGCTCAAAAAAATTGAGCTCGAATTCAACAAGAAATTTCTAATTTTGCGCCAGATTCGACTCAGATCATTTCTCGGACCTACTCATCTCGTAAGTACTCGACTCGTTTATGAAACGAGTTACTCACGAGCCTTCAAATCGAGTTACGAATATGAACCATTTCTCTTAATATTGAACCACTACATACTAAATTGATTATTGATCTAATGTTTATATATAAAAGTCTTTTACTTTATTTATGTAAAGAAATTACAAAGAATGTAATACGAATTGACAATCAATTCATTGATTTATTCAAGTACAAGCTTACATAATTTAATACTACACTTTATAAATTATAAAGATTGATACAAATATTACATATTTATCTTATTAATATGGATCAGACTAGTATTCGAATATGATCCATCGAGCAGGTATCTAGTATGGTTCGAGAAAAAATGAAATACTCGAACCCTAATCTGAGCGAATACTGGTATACTCGAATTCGACTCGTGTATCATTAAACAGAAAACGAGTATGGATCATATTCTCGAATCAACTTCAAATTCGAGTTTTGGATCATATTTTCGAACCGATCTCGAGTCGAGTATCGAGATACTCTGCTCGGCTAACACCTTTATATTCACGTATACAACACTATTCACGAATACGGTACTATTCACGAGTACTATTCACGAAGTATGATTTTTTTTATGAAATTTTTACCTTTTTATGTCGGGGTTACTATTCACGTATACGACACTATTCACAGAAAAATTAAATTTTCTTTTCTTTGTCCAAGTTGTCTAATATGGTTACTATCTTTTATTGTATCCATGTTTTGATCTTCATTCTTGAATTTTGCTCCACAATTGATTATTATGGAGTATTTTTGAACCTGGATAAACTAAAGTACGAATCCCTAATTTTTGTCCTTTTATCTCTCTGGATTTATTTTCTTGAAAATATTTTTATCATCCTCAGTCCTAAATGGTGATATAACTGAATATCTTTGGCCTGTAGTGCAAAGATGAATGATTACTTTATGAATATCTTTGGCCCGTAGTGCAAAGATGGACAGGTGTTGAGATGAACATGACCAACTGGTGATACGAATGAATATCCGTAGTGCAAAGATGAATATTTGATTTAAGATGTATATTGATGGATGTTACAGGGATAAAATATTGATGATGGACTTTTAAATCATAGAAGATAGTAGACTTCATTCTCTACTTAACTCTTCTAATGAATTATTTTTTCCACTGCAGTTGTTGATCTAAAACGTGTTGTCTATTATATTCTATCAAAATTTTCCCTGTTGAGGACTAAGGATAATTTGTTCTACATTATCTTAGTTATAATATTCTCTATTGGGCTAGTTGAGCTCATCTTTTTCTTTTATGTTCCATTTTTCTTATTAGGAGGCGAGAATATAGCGAGAACTAGTCGGGGTGTGGAGTGATGGTTCAAGACAGTTGTTTTAGCAGTTCTCACTATTTTGTAAAATAGTGTATCAATTATTGTAATGAGGACTTTATTTGAGTTTGGATATTGTCTAGAAGATAATATTTGTATTAAAACTCACACCATATGTGTTGTTGTATTTTGCACGATAATTGTAATAATGAAGTTGTAGTTATTTTTTGTACCATGTATTTGGAGACTCAAGATGGGTTGTGTGGACCTATTTTGGGGGCGTCACAGTTGGTATCAGAGCTTAGGGATATAATCTCTTATGGAGATCTGGGATTAGAACTAGGAGGGGAGAGACGAGTAAATCCTTCGCTAGTGTGTCCTATCTAAGCTTATTTATTGGTCGGTCAGAATATAGGGATATTATGTGGCATGTCAATTTCTTTAATTAACCCTTATTCTGTGACAGTATTTGAGAATGGCATCTAAAAATGTTAAGGTGAGCAATGGAGCACATGAGACACCGACAATCAACAACTAGGATAAGGTGCATAAGGAAGGTAATAATCCTTCTATAAATAACAACACAAACCAAATGACGAACAATGGTATGTTTAAGAACTTTCTAGAACTCATGCAAAACCAAACGAGAGAGACTACTGTTCAAAATGCAGGTGGAAACAATGGTAACTCACGGCTTGTCACTGCCAAGCAATTCAAGGAGCTGGGACCGCCAGAGTTTTTGGGAAAGCCAGAACCACTTAAGGCAGAGACGTGGATAAAGCAAATCACCAAGATATTTGATGTCTTGGGATGCTCTGAGGAGCAAAAGGTTCCCTTTGCCACCTTCATGTTACGAGGAGAGGCAGATTACTAGAGGGAATCCGTAAATCATACTCAGTCTGCCACACTCGAGATGTCTTGGGAGAAGTTCCAAGAATTGTTCAACGACAATTACTTTCCCAAAAGTATTCATCATATGAAGGAGGTAGAGTTCATCAAGAAAAACAATATAATCGTGTCGCAGTACGAAGCTAAGTTTGTCGAGTTGTCCCAGTTTGTATCCCATTTGGTTGATAATGAGGAGAGAATGACGTGAATGTTTTTGCGAGATTTGAAACCCGAAATACGTTAATACCTCATTTCTCACAAACTATGTTTGTATTTAGATGTAGTGAATAGGGCTCAGTTATTGGAGCAGGATTATGAGTCAGCTCAACCAAAAGATAATGACCAACAATACGATAATAATCGTATCGGTGGCAACGACCATCGGAACAATGATAAACATCGTGGAGGAAATTATCATGCCAGAAATGGTAACCACTTCTGTGTTAATCATGGCCAAGATAATAGAAGAAATGATTCAAGTGGAAATTTTAAGAAGAGAAGATTTAACGATGATGGGAAGACGTCGGCAGCCGCACCAGCACCAGCAACAAATTCTAATTCAAATCCTTCCAAGGTATGTTTTAGTTGTGGAAAAGACGGTCACATAACTCAATTTTGTCCTATAATGAAATCAAGTCCAGCTGGGACGGTGGCACAAAAGGCGGATACGGACAAAACAAAGTCGGTGGTTTCAGGAAGAGCATTTTTTGTGACTTCTCAAAATACGAGGAACCCGAACGAAGTTATCACGAGTAAGTTAATTATAAACTTTTGCGAAGTCTATACCTTACTAGAAACCGGTTCTACCCATTCTTTTATTTCTACTGCTTGTGCTCAACGTTTAAACTTGACCCCTGATAAATTAGACTTTGACTTATCTGTTGAAACTCCGCTAGGAGAAACTTTCATTACATCCACTGTTTATAAATCTTATTTGATTTAAGTTGGCACCATCACATTACCTATTGATCTTATCTCTTTTAAAATACGTACATTTGATGTGATTTTAGGAATCGACTGGATAACTTTTCATCATGCTAAATTGATTATTTTTGTAAGGTTGTTAGTTTTAATATTCCTAACCAACCTATTATGCAAATTCAAGCAACCAAACCACTAAAGTCGATCACTGTCATATCAAGCCATAAAGCCATTCGTTTATTGAAAAACGGATGTCAAGTTTTCTTAGCACATGTCATGGATTTAAACAAAAATATGTCGGATTTGAATTATATTTTTGTTGTTAATGAATTTCTTAACGTATTTCCTAAAGAACTTCATGGCCTACCCCCAGAGCGTGATATAGAATTTTGTATTGATCTTAAACCCGGTACAAAACCCATTTCTAAAATCTCATATCGAATGGCTCCTATTGAACTTTAGGAGTTAAAAACCCAACTACAAGAGTTAGTACCCGAGCCTCTATCTGGTGACTTCCTTTGTGGAATGCACCGAAACCAGACTCTCCGTAGGGGACGCTATATTTGTGTGGTGGTAAAATAATATGTGCCATTATGACGTGCTATCCAAGGTTGGGATATGAGTCATAATTGAGATCGACCTAAGTCAGTAATCGAAATATGTAGCTTTCTAGGTTTAGTTGGTTATTATCGGAGATTCGTGGAAGGATTTTTTCGAATTGCCACTCCATTAACTCAGCTGACTCGTAAAGATACAAAATTTGGATGGAGCGAGGAATGTGAGAAGAGCTTCCATAAATTCAAGAGGAAACTCATTTCAGCACCTGTTCTAACAATACCATCCTATAAAAGCAAATGTAGTAGCTGACACGTTGAGCAGAAGATCATATGCGGGTACAAGTGCGATATTTTTAAACACAAAGACTCATTTCGTATAACTTACAAATGATGGAGATAGATTTAAATACTCTAGGGACCCATGTGATGATGTCAAATATACGAGTAGAACCGACCTTAATTGATAAATTTAAAGTTGCTCAAGCTACAGACCTGGAGCTGATGAATATGAAGAAGAAGGTGCAAGAAGTCGTTATTCAAAAAGCGAGAATCGACAATGTGAGGAAAGCTCAAACCTTCGATTTATTGGTTTATTTGAAATCCTCGATCGAGTAAGGAACTGTGGCCTATAGACTTGCTTTACCGCCAAATATGTCTCATTTTCATAACGTGTTTCACATATCCATGCTACATAAATATGCGAAAGACCCGAACCACATTATTAAGTTAGAACTAGACGAGATAGCGGAAGATTTAACGTATGAAGAGGTACCTGTTAAAATCTTGGATAAGAAGGATCATATTTTACGTTCAAAGGTTATACCTCAAGTCAAAGTTTTATGGAGAAACCATGATATTGAGGAAATGACCTGGGAGTTGGAATCAGAAATAAAGGCGAGGTATCCTCACCTTTTCGAAATACCAGGTACGTACGTCAATTTCAAGGACTAAATTTTATAAGGAGGGGAGGTTGTGAGACCCCAACTTTTTATAAAATTGAATTTCCTTTATTTTGAAATAGTAAGGGGTTGGTTTGATTAATGTGGTTAGATATGGGTAAAATGAGCAAATATTTTAAATAAGCAAGTTGTGACGCCCCCAAAACAGGTATACATCACCCATCTTGGGTCGCCACTTACATGGTACATAAAATTCAAATACAACTTAATTATACAACAGTCGTGTAAAATACGACAAAACATAATCTAAAAGTTTTAATAAAAATATTGTCAGCTAGACAATATCCACACTCAATAGAGTCCTCATTATATTTATTATCACACTATTTAACAGAATAGTGAGGACTACTAATGCTATCATCCGGACCGATCACTCCGCTTCCCCGAGCTCGTCCCCACTATATTCTCATTTCAAGAGAAACGGTGAAAGAAAGGGTGAGCTCAACTAGCCCGAAGAAATATTATGAATAAGATAATACATAATAAATTATCATTAGTCTTCAACAATGTTAAACTGATAAAATACAATAGACATCAAGTTTAACTGCAGTGGAATAAGTAATCCATTAGAAGAGTCAAGTAAAGCATGATATCTACTATCTTCTATAATTTAAAATATTTTCATCAATTTCAATCGCTGAGACTCAGCTAAATAAATAAACCACATCATCGAATCATCCCTGCACTACAGGCCAAGGATATTCATTAAATCATCAATGGTCATGACTATATCGAATAATCCCTGGTCATAATCATACCAAAAACTGTCCATCAATGCACTATAGGCCACTGAGGACTTTTACCACATCGTTTATAACATTACATGTCATGATTATACCGAATGATCCCTGATCATAATCATACCAAGTCCATCTCTGCACGTAAGCTAAAGATATACAACTATAAAACCAATAATCAACAGTCCATCTTTGCACGTAAGCCAAAGATATACAATTCAATAATCAACAGTCTATCTTTGCACGTAAGCCAAAGATAACTTTCATCACCATATAAGCATGAGGATGATGACAATGATATAAGCATTAATCAAACGAGAACAAGGATACATATTAAAGACTTTAAATTTATCCAAATATTATCAACCACTTAATAAACTCATAATCTAATATTATTAATATTATAACAATATTTTAATCACTTCTTAAACTTATAAACAATTTATTTCAATTGTTTACACTTTACCACATAATGTATTTAATCATTCAAAATGCCATACTCATAAGATTTCATCACCAATGATCAAATCCATTATCAAAAATCTGCATATACCCTATATAGGATTCCCAAGCCATAAAATTCTATTTTCCAATTTTGTTGCTTCACATAACATATTTAATTCATTTACTCATAACTAGTTCATTTTCATGAAAAATACCAAATCAGTCCCAAAAATATTTCTTTTCTGGGATTTAGCAGAATATAGTCCCATATTGAACATATACTTTCTCCGAATTTTTAAAATTCATTTACTATTTTTCATATGGCCAAAACTGTCGAATATTTAGACATTTATCATAAATTGTACTTTTATCCAAAAATTTCAAAATTTACAAGGTATACTCCTGTTATATACATGTACTCCCAATAAATTTTTTACCAATTTTGGAGTTAACCACAAAGAGTTATAAGGGTTTACTTTTAAAATAGTCTTTTCCCATAAAATCCATAACTCTTAATCTATACATCCAAAAATCGCCATCTTTGGACACAATATAGAAAACTCATCAAATTATCATTTCAAATTTTTCCAGAATTTTTGAGGGTCAGAAAAATTACGAAACTGCAAATGGATTTTCACTCGCCATGCGGTAATCCACATAAACAAATCATTTCCACAATTTAATAAGGAGTGAATACAAAGGATCATTCACCATGCATATGGTAATCCACATAGACAGGTTATTCTGACAAAATAATAAAGAATGGAATAACAGAAGAATTCACCATACATGCGATAGATCGCACAGACAGGTTATTCGCAACAGAATAATAAATAATGGAACCAGGTCATGTGTAAACGCACAGACAGGATATTCCAACAGAATAATAAAGAATGGAACCAGGTCATGCATAAACGCACAGACATGATATTCTGACATAATAATAAAGAATGGATCCGAATCATACGTAATTAATACAGATAGAATTAAAGCGATAATAAAAAGAATGGAATAATAGAAGAATTTCACCGTGAATGTGGTACTTAGCATGAATGCAGGTTATTCCAAAATAATAATAAAGAATGGAATAACGAAAGAATTTCACCATATATCTGGTGAGTCGCATATCTGAGTTATTCAAATGAATAATAAGGAATGGAATAACAATAGCTCTCTTCATGAATATGAAAGAAATAATACCCTTACCTTAGAATAAAGTGATATCTTTGGAATAGAGAGGTAGCAGACTTCTCTTCTTCTTTCTCTCTATAATAATTACTCTATAGCTTTAGTGAATTAGTGAGAAATGAAGGAAGAATGAGCTTCTATTTATAGGAAAATATAGTTTTGATAATTGCACGTTTTGGGGTTCGAAATATTACAGTACAATACCTCCCTCTTTTTCTTTATTTTTAATTTAGTCCTGCAAGTATTATCAAACTTGCACCACCTCCCCTAATAGTAAATAATGTGATTCAATAGTTCAATCATGTGAATCAATAGTTATAATCATGTGAAAATATAAATTACAATATAATACCTCCATCTATACCTCCATTTTTAACTTAGTCATGCAAGTATTATCAATCTTGCACCAACTCCCCTAATAATAAGTGAATGTGACTCAATAGTACACACATGTGAACAAATAGTTATATAAGCATGTGAATTAGTAGCAATTAATTTCTCATTTATCTGATTAATTACCCGATTTATCAATATAACCCCCAGACATCAATTATCATCGGAATAGATGTCGATTTCCACTAACACTAATAATCCCAACATAATGAAACTATCAAATTCATCTTTAATCAACACGAACTTATTCATCATTAATATTATAACTCACAATATTTAACAACCAGGTCGTTTTTTCGGAAGAGGGGATTTCAGATAAGGATTTCTCCTTATTAGCCATGATTAGGTGACCAAACCTCTCCTTGACAGAACTTCTAGACATTGTCAATGTTTCAAATAATAATATGAATAACTTTATCATCTCAATTATTGATTTAATAATATATCATAAATTATGTAGTTGATATTGTGACAATAATTGAATCAACAATATGAGAGATATGATGCAGCAATTACTGTAGCAATAATTGAGTATAACTGAGTGATTTTGTGACGCCCCCAAAATAGGTCCATTCCATCCAACCCATTCTGAGTCGCCAAATACATGTTACAGAAATAACTACAACTTTATTAATACATTTGTCGTGCAAAATACGACAACGTATATATACTGTGAGTTTAAATACAATTATTGTCTTCTGCAGACAATATACGTACCCAAATAAATCCTCATCACAATTATTTATACATTATTTTACAAAATGGTGAGGACTACTAAACAACTCTCTCTAGAACCTTAATTCCATACCCATTAGTACTATTACATTCTCGCCTCCCCGAGAAGAAAAATGGAACAACAAGGAAAAGGGTGAGCTCAACTAGCCCAAAGAAGAATATTATGACTAAGATAATAACAAATTATCGTTAGTCTCCAACAGGAAAAAATCTAATAGAATCTGATAGACAACCAGGTTTTAAATCAATCTTCGCAATGAAATAATAATTCATTAGAAGAGTTAAGTAGAGAATGCAAACTACTATATTCTATATATGAATTTAAAAGTTCATCGTCGATATTTTATCCTGTAACATCAATCAATATATATCCGGAATCAAATATTCATCTTTGCACTACGTGCCAAAGATATTCATCGATTAGTCATGTTCATCTAAACACCTGTTCATCTTTGTACTATGAGCCAAAGATATTAATTAGTTGGTCATGTTCATCTCAACACTGTTCATCTTTTGCACTTCGGGCCAAAGATATTCATCAAGAAATCATTCATCTTTTCTACGTGCCAAAGATATTCAAGATAATATCATCATTTAGGGTGAGGATGATGAAAAATATTTTAAAGGAAGCGAATCCAAAGGAAACAAAAGAAAAATATTAAGGATTCGTATTTTAAACAATCCAAGTTTAAAAATACTTCATAAGTATTCGAGTGGAGTAAAATTCAAGAATGATCAAAACATGGATACAATCAAAGCTAGTATCCGAATAGATATTTTGGACAAAAGAAGAAATTTCATTTTTCTATGAATAGTCTTAGTATTAAGTGAATAGTGTCGTATATCGTGAATAGTCTTAGATATCGTGAATAAATAACTCACACCAAAAGATAGAAATTTTCAAAAACATCATCACGCTTAAATGAATAGTACTCGTGAATAGTAACTCATGAATAGTAACTCATGAATAGTAACCCCGAGCATGAAAAAGTTCCAAATTTGATAAAAATTTCCAACCAATATTTTGGCATAATGATATTGAAGAAATAATATCATTTTCGAATAAAATAACATCCCTTACCTCGAAAGACAAGATTTAGTTGAAACAGGATATAGGCTATGACTTGAACTTGCACAGTATATCAATACTCAAAGTATACTCAAAATACTCACAAGAATACGCTCGATAATATAGAGAGAAAAACTTCAATTTCTAGTGTGATTTTCAATTCTAACCTAAGCACCTATTTATAGAAAAATGCTTAGAACCAAAGTAGAAAATTTAATATAATAATATTATATATATTACAAATTCTCTACGCACATTTTTGACAACCGATTTTTAACTTATCTTGCACATGCTAGGGCTGCCCACAAAACAAAAAAAAACATTTTTCCTATTTTAAATATTTTAAACTTCCAAAATCAATTATTTGAACTTGAACTTCAATAATTTATAATAAATAGCCTTTTATCGAAAAAATTTGAATCTCACGACTTTTTATAGGAAATTCAATTCTCTACAACTTTGCGAAGAAAGTTTTTCCAAATTCCAAATGTAAATTGGCCAAAAATCCACAAGCAGACGATTTTGAATTTATAATCAAATTTTGGTCAATAATTGTGTCCTGACACACAAAATATGTGTTAATCATTTATTACCACAAAAATACTCTTCCTCCTCATATACTCATATATCCCACATTCATTATAAAAATATCATAGTTAATATATTATTAAAATAATATATTTAAATGAATTATTTTATCGTAAAAAGATAAAATTTCAATTTTCAACAATTGTCACTTTAAAATTTTCTCCATCTATATCCACATAAAATCAATATTTTCCTCATCATATAAATCAATAATTAATTATTCACAAATAATATTACAGAATCACAAAGATCTTGCAACCGGTAGTTCCTGGAAAGAGGGGCTTTCGAATAAGGATCTCTCACTTCTTGGCATGATTAGGTGACCAAACCTCTCCTTGATGAACTTTCTAGACATTGCCAATAATGTTATCCAATAATATTATTCAGATAATATGAATTATTGCTAGATAATGGAAAATCTTGTGTAATGACAATTTATTGAAACAACGGTAATATAAAATATCAATGCAAAGAATTATTGAATCAATAAAATAAAATCTTTGAGCGAATTCTTGTAACAATTATTGAGTAGTGCCTTCTTATGTAAGAATCGATAATTGGTGCAATACTGCAGTGTCTTCTTGTTCAACAACGCATATTAGTGTGTTTGAACCACCGGGTATTCCAACAAGATAATCTGTAATAACTACACCGTTATTTATAAACAACTTATATTTTTCGTTTTCTTCATCCAATCGCTTTTTCGTTATGGGGCCCATAAAAGATCTAGCAGGTAAATGCGAATATTCCCAAACAAGATCTGAATATTTCACGACCAAACAAATATTCCCAATGCAATAATGAATATTTTATAACCATTTGCTTATTCGAAATATTTGCGTATTTTACCCATAACTATCCACATTAATCAAATCAACCCTTACTATTTCAAAATAATAAATAGAGGAAAATAAATTTCATTTATTAATAATTTGGGGTCTTCTGACCTCCTTTCCTTATGAAATTTAAATCCTCAAAATTGGCGTGCGCACACAGTGTTTCAAAAGATGAGAATACCTCGCTTTCATTTTCGTTTCCAACTCCCGTGTCATTTCCTCAATAAAGACGGTTTCTCTATAAAACCTTAACTTGTGGTATAACCTCGATTACATAGTACATGTTCTTTCTATCCAAGATCTTGTCGGTACCTCCTCGTGCGTTAAGTCTTGGCTATCTCGTCTGCAGTTCTAACTCAATAGCGTGGTTCAGTCGTCCACATATTTACGTAACATCGAAACGTGAAAAGCGTTATGAACACGCGTCATTCTTGGCGGTAAAAAGCGAGTCTATAGGCCACGCTCCTATTCGATCGAGAATTTCAAATGGATTAATAAATTGAAGGTTTGAGCTTTCATCACCTCACCGATTCTCGCTTTTGAAATAGCAACTTCTTGCCTCCTCCTTCTTCAAATTCATCGACTCCGGTGTGTAGCTTGAACGACTTTAACTTTATCGATTAAAGTCGATTATACTCGTATATCATCACGTGGGTACCTAGAGTTTTCATCTCCATCTATATTATTTGTAAATTATACGAAATGAGTCTTTGACAATATCGTACTTGTACTTAAAATCACATCAAAAGTAATAAAAGTAATAAGTAATCAATTTCGGCATGATGAGTAGTTAACCTTAAAATCACATCAAAAGTAAATATCTCTATAGAAATAAGGTTAATAGGTAATGTGATAGTGCCAACCTGAATCAAGCAAGATTTCTAAACAACGGATGTAATAAAAGTTTCTTCTAACGGAGTCTCCATAAATATGTTAAAGTCTAATTTCTCCGTAGTCAAGTTCAAACGTTGGCAAAGCAAGCAGAGATAAAAAGAATGGGTAGAACCCAGGTATCTAGTAAGGTATAAACTTCGCAAGAATTTATAATTAACTAACCTGTCTTAACTTCATTCGGGTTCCTCGCATTTTGATGGAGGTCACGACAAACGCTTCTTCCGAGGCCGATTGACTTTGACTTTTCCGGGACATCCTTTTGAGTCACCATTCTGTTGGATCGGGTTTCAATCTGCGTCTAATCTCGAAAGCGATATGTCCTTCTTCTATATGATCCTAGTTATGGTCCCTCGGTTGAACGTACTTTCGTTATCTCGCTCTAACAATGAGCCCTGCTGACAACATCTCGAATAGAGAGAAAATTTATGAGAAATGAGATATCGACGTATGCGGTTTTCAAACCTCTCGAAACATCCGCGTCATCGTTCCTCATTCTCCACCAAATGAGGTCTGCAAACTGGATAACTCATGAACTTCGCCTCGTCTTTGGGACACCGCCATGTTATTCTCGCCTCCGTCCTAATAAACTCCACTTCCTTCATATAGACGAATACTTTCGGGGAAGTACTTGTCATTGAATCTGCTTCTGAAATGTCTCCCATGACATCTTTGAGTGCGGTGGATGGAGTACGCTTCCTGATTCCCACCGATGTCTGCCTCGTTCTGAACATAAAAGTAGCGAATGGAACTTTCTATTCCTCCGCGCATCCTAAGACATCGAATATCTTGGTAATTTGTTTGAACCACGTCTCGCCTTAATCGGATCCGGCTTTCCCCAGAATTCTGGTGGTCCCAACTCTTTGAACTGCTTGGCTGTGACCACCGTGAATTGCTATCATTTCCTCCTGTATTTTGAACACGAATCTCCACTCGTCGATTTTGCATGAGCAAAAAAGCTTCTAAACATCCCTCGTTCATCATCCGCTTTCGGTGGTGTTGTTCACGGGAGGAGGTACATTGCCGCCTTATTGCACGTTCTCCTCGTTGGTAAGTACAGGCATCTCGACGGTCTCATTTACTCCACTGTTAATATTCTCAGTCGACATTCTCAAATACTATCATAAAACAAGGGTTAATTAAGGAAATTAATACATCACATAATATCCCTATATACTAACCAACTAACAAATAAGCTTAGGTAGGACATACTAGCGAAGGATTTACTCGCCTCTCCCTCCTAGTTCTATTCCACGATCTCCGCCAGAGATCATATCCTAAGCTCGATACCAATTGTGGCCCCCAAAATAGGTCAATTCCATCCAACCCATTCTCGAAAGTCGCCAAATACATGATACGAAATAACTACTGACTTTATTAATACATTTGTCGTGCAAAATACGACAACATATATCTTGTGAGTTTAAATACAATTATTGTCTTCTAGACAATATACATACCCAAATAAATCCTCATCACAATTATTTATACATTATTTTACAAAAATGGTGAGGACTACTAAACAACTCTCTCTAGAACTTTCATTCCCATACCCCCGACTAGTACTCGCTACATTCTCGCCTCCCGAGAAAAAAAAATGGAACAACAAGGAAAAGGGTGAGCTCAACTAGCCCAATAAAAGAATATTATGACTAAGATAATAACAAATTATCGTTAGTCTCCAATAGGGAAAAATCTAATAGAATACAATAGACAACCAGTTTTAAATCAATCTTCGCATGAAATAATAATTCATTAGAAGAGTTAAGTAGAGAATGCAAACTACTATCTTCTATATATGAATTTAAAAGTTCATCTTCGATATTTTATCCTGTAACATCAATCAATATATATCCGAAATCAAATATTCATCTTTGCACTTCGTGCCAAAGATATTCATCGATTAATCATGTTCATCTAAACACTGTTCATTTTTTTTGCTTCTGGGCCAAAGATATTAATCGACCGGTCATGTTCATCTCAACACTGTTCATCTTTGCACTACTAGCCAAAGATATTCATCAAGAAATCATTCATCTTTTGCACTACTGGGCCAAAGATATTCAAGAATCTCTCCTTCTTGGCCGCAATTAGGTGACCAAACCTCTCCTTAGAGCGTAACTTTCTAGACATTGTCAATAATGTTATCCAATAATATTATTCGGATAATATGAATTATTGTCCGATAATGGAAAATCTTGTGTAATGACAATTTATTGAAACAACGGTAATATAAAATATCAATGCGAGAATTATTGAATCAATAAAATAAAATCTTGAGCGAGTAATTCACCGTGTAACAATTATTGAGTAGTGCCTTACTCACGTAAAAATCAATAATTGGTGCAATCTGTGCTACTCTTGTTCAACAACGCATATTAGTGTGTTTTAACCACCGGGTATTCAACAAGATATATTGATGAATCGTGGCGCCCCCAAAATTAGGTATCGTCACCCATCTTGGGGTCGCCACTTACATGGTACATAAATTCAAATACAACTTACTTAACCTAAGCGTAAGTATACAATACGACATAAAGCGTGAGTTTGAATACAAATATTGTCTACTAGATATTATACAAACTCAAAAGGAGTCCTCATTACAACTATTATCACACTATTTCACGAATAGTGAGGGACTACTAATGCTATCCTCTGGACCATTACTTACGTTCCCGACTCGTCCCAAATATGTTCTCATTTCACGAAGAGAACGGTGAAAGAAAGGGTGAGCTCAACTAGCCCGAAGAAATATTATGACTAAGATAATGCGAATAAATTATCATTAGCCTTCAACAAAGGTGTTAAGCGATAAAATACAATACAAAACAGTTTAAGCTGCGGTGAATAAGCAATCCATTAAAAGAGTCAAGTAGAGAATAAAATCTACTATCTTTTAGGTTTTAAAAGGTTTTCATCAATTTTTATCATTTGAGACTCGACAATAATAAACCACCACATCTAATCATCCTCGTACCACCACGGTCAAGGATTTTCATCAAATTATCAATGGTCATGACTATCTTAGAATCACCCACAGTCATAATCATACCAAAAACTATCCATCATTTGCATTACAAACCCAACGAGGACTTTTGTCACATCATTTATATCAAGTCATGATTATACCGAATGATCCTGGTCATAATCATACTAAGTTCATCTATGCACGTAAAGCCAAAGATAACATAATATAACATGAGGATGATGACAATGACATAGTAATTCAATAAAACAAGTTCAAGAATTATTTAATCCATGAATTATTAACGTCCAAATTGTCAACATGATCTTTGTTTACGTGAGTAAAATTCAATAATGATCGGAAGAATATTTTCATGAAAAGATCTTTGGATGAAACGCAAATATCAAGGATATTCTACTAATTTCATGGAGTATAGAAGTCAAAGTTTTAACCAATTGAGTATAATAAAGAATGGAATAACAAAAGAAATCACCATGCATGCGGTTACTTAGCATAGACAGTTATTCCAACAAAATAATAATAACGGAACCAGTGTCGGTGAAATTCACACAAGCGGGATGTTCCAACCGAATAATAATAAAGATGGAACCCGATCCGGTGTAAAACACACGATAGGATATTCCAATGAGAATGATAAAGACGGAACCAGTGTCCTGTAAAACACACGCAGGATGTTCCAATGTAATAATAAAAAGCGGAACCGGTCCTGTAAAACACATGCATGGATGTTCCAATGAAGAATATCACCAAGTATAGGGTAAATCACAGTATCTGAAGTTATTCCAATGCGAATAATAAGCAATGGAATAACATAAGGATTTCACCAAGTATAGGGTATGCCACATTATCACGGGTTATGTATAGGGTATGCCACTTTTACAAAAGTTATTCCAATGTAATAATAGTGAATGGAATAATGAAGTTCTCTTCAAGAAGAAAGAATAACACCCCTTACCGTAGTAAAAGAACCTAATATAGAAGTAGTGAAGTAGCGAATACTCTTCTTCTTTCTATAATTTTCTCTCTATAAACTTCTCTATAATTTCTCTCTCTAGTTTCAATGAATTAAATAAGAAAATAATGAAGGAATGAGCTTATTTATAGGAAAATGGAATGCATAAGTAACTAATCCATGAACGGTCCAGATTGATTTACTTTAATCGATTGGTCCATATTTAAAGAAAAATCTTTTAAATAAAATATAATATATTCTATTTATATAAAACATTTTACTATGCAAACACTATGCAATACTATGCAAAACACTATGCAAAACACTATACAACACTATGCATAATAAAATATAATATATTCTATTTATAGAATAACTTTAATAAAGTATTCTATTTTATATAAAAGATGTTTCTATTTTATTACGTTAATAATACTGAATAAAACAAAACGTCATTATCGCTATAATAATTCATATTATTAATCGACAATAATGGAATCAAACCGAGTAACTTCTCACATAAGCATCAATAATTAATACCGTGTGCTTCTATGCAACCACACTTATTCTTTGTACTTTTTACTACCGAGTAGTTCAACAAGAACCACGGTAAAACTTCCGCCGTTATTTCAATAAAATATTTTTGTCGTTTTCTCGATCCGACAATAATTTACATTAGGGGTCCACCAATGATTGATTGGTAGTTATGCGAATATTCCTGCTAAACCGAATATTCCCCAGACCAATCGAATATAATATAACCACTTGCATACTTTGTAAAATTTATAAATACTACCCACAACTATAATATTATCTCAAATTCACACCATAATATTAAAAATTATTTTGACAAAATTTAAATCTTTATTGATAAAATCTGGGTCTCACAATCTCCCTCCTTATGGAATTTCGCCCTCGAAAATTAGGTGTACGACACTGGTATGATAAAGAGATGAGAATACCTTGAATACCTTTATCATTGAAAACATTAAATTCATTTTTTGCAATCCAGCCGAAGATATTCATTAACAATTCATCTTTGCACTACTGAACAAAGATATATAAATCAGAAAACCAATAATCTTTGAGACTCGACAATAGTATCACAACCATGAATTATCCATGCACTCACTTGGCTAAGGATATTCGTGTTTTCAATTACTGATCATGATTATACCGAATAATCCGTGGTCATAATCATACCAAGTCTATCAATGCACTACTGACCAAAGATGACTTTTACCACATCAATGAATTAATATTTCATTCTTTGAGACTCACTCAATAATTAATCCATATCATCGAATCATCCACGCACTACGGCCAAGGATATTCATTAGTATCACGACCACAAATTATCCATGCACTACTACCAAAGATAATCGTGTATTCATTAGTATCACGACCACAAATTATCCATGCACTACTGACTAAAGATAATTGTGTTTTCAATTACGATTATGATTATACCAATGATCCTCGGTCATAATCATACCAAGTCCATCTATGCACGTAAGCCACGGATGACTTTGAACACATCCATGAATTAATATTTCATTCTTGAGACTTCACTTCAATAATTAATCCACATCATCGAATCATCCACGCACTACGGCCAAGGATATTCATTAGTATCACGACCACAAATTATCCATGCACTACTGGCTAAAGATAATTGTGTTTTCAATTCTGCATTATGATTATACCGAATGATCCTGGTCATAATCATACCAAGTCCATCTATGCACGTAAGCGGATGACTTTGAACACATCCATGAATTAATATTTCATTCTTTGAGACTCATTTCAATAATTAATCCACATCGTCCGAATCATCCCCTTTCTACAAAGCTAAGGATATTCATTAGTATCACGACCACAAATTATCCATGCACTACGACCAAAGATAATTGTGTTTTTAATTACTGGTTATGATTATACTTAAACAATCCTCAGTCATAATCATACCAAGTCCATCTATGCTCTACAGACCCGAGATGACTTTAAAAAAATATAAACATGAGGATAATGATATAAAGAATCAATCAAATAAGATAAAGGATAAATATTAAACATTTATAATATAATTTATCCGAGATTCAAGAATATCCCCATGTTATCAATCACTTAATAATCTCATAATCTAATATCATTAATATTATACCAATATTTTAATCACTTCTTAAATTTATAAACAATTTATCTCAATTGTTTACGCTTTACCATATAATGCATTTCATCATTCAAAATGCCATACTCATAAAATATCATCACCAATTATCAAATCCTCATCAAAAAAATATGCATATACTCATATAGGATTTTCTAGCCATAAAATCCTATTTTCAACTTTTTGTTACTTCACATAACATATTTAACTCATATGTTCATAACTAAACTATTTTCATGAAAAATACCAAATCAGTCCCAAAAATATTTCTTTTCTGGGATTTAGCATAATATAGTCCTATAATGAAAATATATTTTCTCGAATTTTTAAAATTCATTTACTATTTTTAAAAATCAATTTCTAATTAATTCCTTAAGAAATTAGCTACCTCAAGTTTAACTCCAAAATTCCCAAATCTTGACAGGACCTTACACATGTTAACGTGAGCTTCTAGTTTAAATTTCATGGTCATCGGAGTTATAGAACTCCGGTTATAGCGTTTTTCGTCGGAAAAACCTAAATATTGAAATAGTCATAACTTGCTCATTTTAAGTCAGAATGAGCTCATTTTTGGACAGGAGATACTTTATACCATATACCTTCATGTCCCAAAAGGCCAGAATTTTTCTCATAATTTAAGTGGCCGAAACAGCCCCTTAAAGTTTCTGGGCAGTAGCATTTTCGAAATTTACAGCTTTGGTCTCCTTTGCTAAAATCAGTCCACACAAAAATCTACAACACCTTTTCCAGTAATTCCACTTGGATTAGTTAGGTAACTCATAGATCTAACTCTAGGATTTGACCACATTCAAAAATTCAAAATATAATAGGAGATATGGTCAATTAAATTTCATATTCGTTTTTCACTAAAATCGATTTTCAACTCTTTGTGATTTCTAAGAAACTTTCATGTTTTCTCATAATAACCAACATAACTCATTATAACACTTACTAATACCACGTATACCCATGATTTTCATTAGTCCAATGCTTTTATTATGACTTTCATCATAATACATAAAAATGATCCTTTTAGTTGAAGAAATATTTGAGGGTTTAAGAAATGGGTTTTTTGTCTTTGGGGTTCAATACAAAATTCGATTTCACGTTCTAGGGTAGGCTAGAAGTCTTCAAGAATACGCCAAGAAATTTATTAATGATAGAAATATCATTCAAAATCATTACTCTCGTCCAACTTGGACAAGACGTCACATTGATACCTATTAACTTGCCATCTTCATCGTGGCGTCTTCTGAAAAAACCGGCGGTGCATTCCACACAAGAAAGTCAACAACGAAAGGATCGGGCTCTTTACTTATGGCTTGATATAACGTTGATTAACTTTAGGGTTTGGTTACTTTGAATTAAGTATAACGGTTGGTTAGGAATATGAAAGCTAACAACCTTACAAAAAGAATAATGAGTAGTTAATCAATCGTTTTCAAAAAATTACCTCAAAGGCAAGTATTTTCAAAGAGATAAGATCGACGAATAACGTGAAAGTGTTTATTTGAAACAACAAGATTAATAAGCGATGGAGGTAACGAAGGTTTCTCCCAACGAAGTTTCAATAGATAAATCAAAGTCTAATTTCTTGAGTCAAATTTAAGCGTTGAGCGCAAAGCAAGAGAGATAAAAGAATGGGTAGAACCGGTATCTAATAAGGTATAGACTTCAAGAGCTTACGATTAACTTACCCGTGATAATTTTATTTAGGTTCCTCGTCACAAGAAAAAAACGCTCTCTTAAACTCACGGCTCGGTTTATGCAGGGATGACCTTTGGTGCCTCCATCCTAGTTGAATTCGTCTTGATGGCGACAAAATCGAGCTAAGTGGCCTTCTCTTCCACAATTATAACATGCTTTGGATGGCATGGCGCAGATTCGGATGATGTGTCCCTCTACTCGCATTTAAAAAGCATATGATAGGTGGTCCTTCTCCTTCCTTAACAACAGTCTTTGGTCTTGACGTCTTTCCATCATTGTTGAATCTCCTTTTCTTGAAATGTCCATTCTTATTATTTTGGCCTGATTACCACCAAGTGGTTACCATATCCGCCTTGTTGATTTCCTCCACGCTTGTTGTCACCGCTTGATGACTACTCTCATTTGGTATTATAATTTTGCCACCGCTCTCTTTTAGTTAATTGACTCGTTATCGCGCTCCACTAATCGAGCCCTATTTACAACATCTGAATAAAAACACGGTTTATGAGAAATAAGATGTTGGCGTATCTCGCTTCAAACCTCTTAAAAACATTCGCCCATTCTCTCTTCATTATCTACCAAGTGGGACGCAAACCGTGATAACTCATAAACTTTGCCTCGTGTTGCGACACGGTCATATTGTTTTGTTCCAACTTGATAAACTCCACCTCCTTCATGTGGCGAATACTTTCGGAAAGTATTTGTCGTTAAATGACTCTGGAACTTCTCCCAAGATATCTTGATCTGTGAGGTTGAGTACGTTTCTGGAATTCCCACCAAAGTCTGCCTCTCACGCAACATAAAAGCGTGCAAAGGAACCTTTTGCTCCTCGGAGCATCCCAAGACATCAAATATCTTGGTAATCTGCTTTATCCATGCTTCCGCGAGAAGTGGTTTTGGCTCTCCCTTAAACTCCGGTGGTCCCAACTCCTTGAATTGTTTAGCGGTGACCGCTTGAGAGTTTTCCGTGTTTCCACCCCACGTTTTGAACAGGAGTCGCTTTTACTTTGATGTTGCATGAATTCTAAAACCTTTTAAGCGTCTGCGTCGTTCATCAATTGATCGGTGTTGTTGTTTACGGAGGATTATCGCCATCCTGTTGCACATTGTCCTCGATTATTGATATGTGGAGAATCAACGATCTCTTGTGCTCCATTGCTATTCTCAACATTCTCGGATGCCATTTTCAAACACCGCCATAAAATAAGGGTTAATTAACATATCACATATTATCCCTATACTCGTGAGCCAATTAAATACCAAATAAATTTAGGTAGGTCATACTAGCGAAAAGAATTCCCGTCTCTCCCCCTCCTAGTACTATTCTCACATCTTAGCCAGGATCATATCCTAAGCTCGATACCAACTGTGGCGCCCCAAAATTAGGTATACGTCACCCATCTTGGGTCGCCACTTACATGGTACATAAATTCAAATACAACTTACTAACCTAACTGTGGTATGCAATACGACATAAATCGTGAGTTTGAATACAAATATTGTCTACTAGATATTATACAAACTCAAAAAGGAGTCCTCATTACAACTATTATCACACTATTTCACGAATAGTGAGGACTACTAATGCTATCCTCTGGACCATTACTTCGTTCCCATACTGCGTCCCAAATATGTTCTCATTTCACAAGAGAACAAAGAAAGAAAGGGTGAGCTCAACTAGCCCGAGAAAAATATTATGACTAAGATAATGCGAGAATAAATTATCATTAGCCTTGATAGTGTTAAACGATAAAATACAATAGACAAAGCAGGTTTAAGCTGCAGTGAATAAGCAATCCATTAAAAGAGTCAAGTAGAGAATAAAGTCTACTATCTTTTAGGTTTTAAAAGGTTTTCATCAATTTTTATCATTGAGACTCGACAATAATAAACCACCACATCTAATCATCCACTACCACGGTCAAGGATTTTTCATCAAATTATCAATGGTCATGACTATACTAGAATCACCCACGGTCATAATCATACCAAAACTATCCATCAACGCATTACAGACCACCGAGGACTTTTGTCACATCATTTATATCAAGTCATGATTATCCGAATGATCCTCGGTCATAATCATACTAAGTTCATCTATGCTGCGTAAGCCAAAGATAACATAATATAACATGAGGATGATGACAATGACATAGTAATTCAATAAAACAAGTTCAAGAATTATTTAATCCATGAATTATTAACGTCCAAATTGTCAACATGATAATCTTTTTTAGTGAGAGTAAAATTCAATAATGATCGGAAGAATATTTTCATGAAAAGATCTTTGGATGAAACGCAAATATCAAGGATATTCTACTAATTTCATGGAGTATAGAAGTCAAAGTTTTAACCAACCGAGTATAATAAAGAATGGAATAACAAAAGAAATCACCATGCATGCGGTACTTCGCGCCAGGCAGTTATTCCAACAAAATAATAATAACGGAACGAGTCGGTGAAATTCACACAAGACGGGATGTTCCAACAGAATAATAAAGATGGAACCGGATCCGGTGTAAAACACACGAGATAGGATATTCCAACGAGAATGATAAAGATTTTAACCAGTCCTGTAAAACACATGCATGTGATGTTCCAACGAGAATAATAAAAAGCGGAACCGTGTCCTGTGTAAAACCATGAATGTGGATGTTCCAATGTAAGAATATCACCAAGTATAGGGTAAACCACATATCACGTGTTATTCCAATGTAATAATAAGCAATGGAATAACATAAGGATTTCACCAAGTATAGGGTATGCCACGTATCTGAGTTATGTATAGGGTATGCCACTTTTACAAAGTTATTCCAATGTAATAATAGTGAATGGAATAATGAAGTTCTCTTCAAGAAGAAAGAATAACACCCTTTACTAGTAAAAGAACTGAATATAGAAGTAGTGAAGTAGCGAAATACTCTTCTTCTTTCTATAATTTTCTCTATAAACTTCTCTCTATAATTTCTCTCTCAGAGTTTCAATGAATTAAATAAAAAAATAATGAAGGAATGAGCTTCTATTTATAGGAAAATGGAATGCGTAAGAATTAATCCATGAGCGGTCCAGATTGATTTACTTTAATCTGACGGTCCATATTTAAAGAAAAATCTTTTAAATAAAATATAATATATTCTATTTATATAAAACATTTTACTATGCAAACACTATGCAATACTATGCAAAAAACACTATCTGCAAAACACTATGCAACACTATGCATAATAAAATATAATATATTCTATTTATAGAATAACTTTAATAAAATATTCTATTTTATATAAAAGATGTTTCATTTTATTACGTTAATAATACGAATAAAACAAAACGTCATTATCGCTTATAATAATTCATATTATTAATCGAATGATAATGGAATCAAACCGAGTAACTTCTCACATAAGCATCATAATTAATCTGGTATGCTTCTTATGCAACCACACTTATTACTGTACTTTTACTACCGAGTAGTTCAACAGTAACCACGGTAAAACTTCCGCCGTTATTTCAATAAAATATTTTTGTCGTTTTCTCAATCCGACAATAATTCTGTTGTGGGGTCCACCAATGATTGAGTAGTTATGACGAATATTCCTTGCTAAACCGAATATTCCCCACCAATCGAATATAATATAACCACTTGCATACTTTGTAAAATTTATAAATACTACCCACAACTATAATATTATCTCAAATTCACACCATAATATTAAAAAATTATTTTGACAAAATTTAAATCTTTATTGATAAAATCTGGGGTCTCACAAGAATAACTACTCTGGTTATTTATAAACAACTTATATTTGTCGTTTTCTTCATCCAATCGCTTTTTAGTTATGGGGCCCACAAAAGATTGCGCATAAATGCATTTAATATTCCCTACTGATCTGAAATATTTCACGACCAAAAACGAATATTCCCGACAATAATGAATATTTTATAACCATTTGCTTTTTTCAAAATATTTGCGTATTTTACCCATAACTATCCACATTAATCAAATCAACCGTCTTATTTCAAAATAATAAATAGAGGAAAATAAATTTCATTTATTAATAATTTGGGGTCTTACAACCTCCTCTCCTTATGAAATTTAGTCCTCGAAATTGACGTCGACTACACAGTGTTTCAAAAGATGAGAATACCTCGCTTTCATTTCCGTTTCCAACTCCCGGTCATTTCCTCAATAGCATGGTTTCTCCACAAAACCTTAACTTGTGGTATAACCTTGGTACATAGGACATGTTCTTTCCTATCCAAGATCTTGTCAGTACGTTAAGTCTTCTACTATCTCGTCCGGTTCTAACTCAATAGCGTGGTTCGGTCGTCCACATATTTATGTAACATCGATCGTGAAAAACGTTATGAACATCGCGTCGTACTTGGCGGTAAAAGCGAGTCTATAGGCCACAGCCCTATTCGATCGAGAATTTTAAATGGATTAATAAATCGAAGGTTTGAGCTTTCCTCACCTCACCGATTCTCGCTTTTGAAATAACAAATTCTTGCACCTCCTTCTTCAAATTCATCACTCGATTGTGTGGCTTGAATGACTTTAACTTTATCGATTAAAGTCGATTATACTCGTATATCATCACGTGGGTACCTAGAGTTTTCATCTCCATCTCTATTATTTGTAAATTATACGAAATGAGTCTTTGACAATATCGTACTCGTACTTGTATACGATCTTCTACTCAACACGTCAGCTACCACATTCGTTTTTCCAGGATGGCATGGTTAGAACATGAGCTGAAATGAGTCTCCTCTTGAGTTTTTCAAAGCTCTTCCCACATTCCTTGCTCCATTCGAATTTTGTATCTCTACGAGTCAGCTGCGTTAATGGAATAGCGATTCGAGAATATCCTTCAACGAATCTCCGATAATAACCAACTAAGCCTAGAAAGCTACGTATTTTGATTACCGACTTAGGTTGTTCTCAACTAGATACCCGAATAACCGAACTTTAATTTTAAAAATTTTAATTTTATATTATTATCTATTTATCTATAACTTCTATGTTCTATCAGTATCAGTATGTTTTGTTTTTACTTTTCTCCCATTAATTTTGCCCTAGCCCACTCGCCACTCGCCAGATCTAAGATCTCAAATTCTCGATTCCTCACTCCTCAGTCCTCACTCCTCAGCCTCTTGCCCTCTCGAGTCTCAAGTCTCGAGTCTCGAGTCTCGAGTCTCGATAGTCTCAACTCTCAATCTCTGGCGCGGCCTCCACCTCTCCCCATCTCAATCTTCGGTGCGGCCTACACCTCTCGTCTCGACCCTCACTGACTCACTGTCTGTCTCTTCGCGCCTCTCATCTTCGCTAACTCGCCGTCTCACTGTCTATCTAAATCTAAGTCTCTAAGAACTTGGTATGTTCTCGAATCTCGACTTCCTCTCTCTTTTAGTCTAATTAAGAAATAATAATAAGTTAAAGGTAGCATATTGGTATTTTTTGTATTGATATTAGTTGTTTAAATTTTCGTGGTCCTTTTTTCCTTCTATGGGATTTAAATTAGGCAAGTCGATTGTCTGTCGACTCTGTCCCTAATTTCTTTCCATGTCCCTCATTTTTTGGTGGTGTTTAAATTTTAGTTGTTTAAATTTTGGTTGGTTGCCATCTGAATTGACTGTAAAAACTAAAAACCCTCAGGCCAAGGTTATAACCATGTTTCTTCATGATCTTAAACTCTTAAAAATGAGGCAGCCCAAGTTTTATCAAGATATTGGAGTTAGTTTGATACAACCTTATCAGAAGTTAAATAAAATGAAATTTGAGATATCCTTATCTTGATCTTACAATTGGACAAGAATAAGTGTAGTTAATGTACTTTATGAGGTTTAATAACCTTAATTATTAATCATATTTGATCACATGAAGTGCTGATGATGTGATGTTTCTAGCTGAACCAAAAGGGGTGTGAGAAATGGAGAAATAACTTTGTCTTGCTTGTATGCATGTGTCTGTAATTTGATGCATTTGTATGTCATTGTGATCAAGAATAGATGTATACCTTTTGTTTCAAAATTACACCTATGTTGATAGTTAATAGGGATTGACATAATAATTTGATTTGTTTGACATTTGTAGATGATGTCAAGAAGTATTTTAAATGATTTGCACATAGTGGATGATACGGACGAGCCTAACCTTGATGACCTTGATCCAATTGAACATGGGAGAGAGAGCTTGATTAATAGCAATCTCAGTATCTTAGTGTGGTGGGATGATAAGGAGTCCTGGTGTGGTTTCCCTTGGCAATTAGTAAGAGCTTGATTAATAGCAATCTCAGTATCTTGTAGCTTCATGCAAAATTTTCATTCATATCTGAAAGTATACATGTTATAACAACTTCGATAGTACTTTACAATTTTCTTGAAATGAGTCACTGGTTACTAAACTTGTAGAGAATTATTGATTGAACAGTCTGAAGTGTCTTAGTTTTTTTTATATAATAGATAATTGTGTAATATGATACATTCCTTTTTTATCTTCCAAAAAATTAATTTAATGACTTAAGCGGATGTCAGAGGCTGGATTTTATGCCTTAGATGGCCATGTACGTTTGGCTCTTATTAGGATTTATGTAGAGTAGAACAAAAAAGACCATCAATACGATATTCATATCAATCCTGTTTCAGTAATTATGTCATTAACAAAGTTTCATTTCCTACTGGAAAAATATCTGAACATTCTCATCGCATCATGTCCACTAGATATTCAATAGGGTAGATATCTACTCGGTACTTTTAAATAGCAACTGCTATCCATTTACTGTTTTGTTCATCTGTGTTAACTGTTAAAGCTCAAACACCATTCTTCACTACCTAACTGCCATTTACTACCTAACTGCCATTTACTGGGATATCTCTTGCTTGCTTGTTGCTGTTCCTGTTGGATGTTGCTGTTGTTGGGATATCTCAAACACCATGTTGTTGGCTTCTTGTTGCTTCCTGTTGCTTGTTGGCTTGTTGCTAGGAATCCCATGGAGTCATGCTGTTGAGTGTTGACTGTTGAGTTCATGTTGTTGCTTCTTGTTAAGTTAGCCTGGGATATCTCATGGAGTCATGTTGTAAGACCCCAATTTATTATAAATGAAATTAAATTTCCTCTATTTATTATTTTGAAATAGTAAGGGTTGATTTGATTAATGTGGTTAGTTATGGGTAAAATGAGCAAAATTTCAAATAAGCAAGTGGTTATAAAATATTCATTGTTGTCGGGGAATATTAGTTTGGTCGTATAATATTCTTCTTCTTTCGGGGAATATTAAATGCGACGTAGCGACCTTTGTGTGGGCCCCATAACGGAAGCGATTGGATGAAGAAAGCAGCAAGTATAAGTTGTTTATAAATAACTTGGCGTAGTTATTCACAATTAATACTATTGGAATACCCGGTGGTTAAAACACAGTAGCACACGGTATTGCACTAATTATTGATTCTTACGTATGAAGGCACTACTCAATAATTGTTTAAGTAATTACTGTTCAATATTTTATTTTATTGATTCAATAATTGCTACGTTGATATTTTATATTATTGTTATTTCAATAATTGTCACTACACAATATTTTCATTACCAGATCAATAATTCAGATTATTTGAATAATATTATTAGATAACATTATTGGCAATGTCTAGAAAGTTACATCTAAGGAGAGGTTTGGTCACTAATTGCGCACCAAGATGAGAAAATCCTTATTGGAAAGCCCCCCTTTTCCGGGAACAGTGCAGTTTGTCATTATTGTTATTACGTAATATTATTTGTGAATAATTAATTATTGATTATTATGATAAGGAAAATATTTATTTTATGTGGATATAGATGGAAAATTTTTAAAGTGACAATTGTTGAAAAATTGATATTTTATCTTTTTATTATATAAATAATTCATTTAAATATAGTATTATATTTTAATAATATAATAATGATGATATTTTTACAATGAATGTGGGATATATGAGTATATGAGGAGGAGGAGTATTTTTGTTACTAAAATTGTTTAAAACATGTTAAACATGTTCGTGGACCCCATTTCTTGATTGAAATTGGATTATAGCCCGTAAAATCGTCCGTTTGTGGATTTCGGTCAATTTCTGTTTGAAATTTGGAAAAACTTAAACTTACAAAGTTGTAGAGAATGGAATTTCCTATGGACAGGACATGATGTTTGAATTATTTTGATAAAATGGCTATTTATTATGAATTATTGAAGTTCTGAAGTTCCGGAATAAATAATTTTTGAAGTTTTAAATATTTTTTTTTACAAAAAACATTTTTCTTATTTATTGTGGGTGGGTGGCTAATGTTGTGGGCTGGTAGGTATGTGTAGGAAGTTAAAAAAATTATATTAATATTATATTAAATTTTCTGCTTTGGTGTTCTAAGCATTTTCCTATAAATAGGGTGTTTAGGTTAGAATTGAAAATCACACCAGAAACTGAAGTTTTCTCTCTCTATATTATCGAGTGTATTCTTGTGAGTATTTTGATATTTTGAGTGTTGCTATACGTTGCAAGTTCCTGCAGCGTTATATCTGATATTCCAGCCATAAGTACTATTCTTTTCGAGGTAAGGGATGTTATTTTTTTTTAAATGATATTATTTCCTCTAATATCATTATGTCGGAATATTGGTAATATTTTTCTTGTAAAATTCTTGTCTTTTAGTGTCGGAGTTACTATTCACGTATACGGCACTATTCACGTATACGACACTATTCACGAATACGGCACTATTCACAGAAAAATTAATTTTTTGTTTTTTTATATTGATTATGGATACTAGCTTTGATTGTATCCATGTTTTGATCATTCTTGAATTTTACTTCACTATGATTATTTATGAAGTATTTTTGAACTCGAATTGTTTAAAGTACGAATCCTTAATATTTGTTCTTTTGTTTCCTTTGGATTCGTTTTCTTTAAAATATTTTCATCATCCTCGGTCCTAAATGATGATATTCTTGAATATCTTTGGCACCTGTAGTGCAAAAGATTAATGATTTTCGATGAATATCTTTGGCCGTAGTGCAAAGATGAGCAGTGTTGAGATGAACATGACCAACTGATGAATATCTTGACATTGTAGTGCAAAGATGAATATTTGATTCAAGATGAATATTGATTGATGTTACAGGGATAAAATAATGAAGATGGACTTTTAAATTCATAGATTATAGTAGATTTCATTCTCTACGTAACTCATCTGTGAATTATTATTTTCGCTGCAAATATTGATCTGAAACTTGTTGTCTATTGTATTTTATCAAATTTTTTTCCTTATTGAAGACTAACGATAATTTGTTATATATTATCTTAGTCATAATATTCTTTACTGGGCTAGTTGAGCTCACCTTTTTCTTTTGTGTTCCATTTTTCTTCTCAGGAGGCGAGAATGTAGCGAGTTCTAGTCGGGGTATGGAATGAAGGTCTTAGAAAGTTGTTTTAGTAGTCCTCACCATTTTTGTAAAATAATATATCAATAATTGTAATGAGAACTTATTTGGGTGTGAATATTGCCTAGATGGCAATATTTGTATTTACACTCACCGTTTTTATGTTGTATTAATAAAGTGGTAGTTGTTTCTGTACCATGTTATTGACGACTCAGAATGGGCGTTGTATACCTATTTTGGGGGCTTCACACATGTTGTTACTTCTTGCTTGTTGGTTTAATTTGTTGGCTTGTTGCTGACTTGCTCCTGTATTTTTAAACTTTATGCTGGACAGTTAATTTGTAACAGTTAATTTGCTGCTGTATTTGTTGGCTTGTTGTTGCTGTGTCATAAACTTTATGTTGGATGTTGGATGTTGGATGTTAGATGTTGGCATGTTGATGTGAACTGTTAAGTACTTAAGTTACTTTGTAATCTGTTGCTTTATTCTTAATTTTAATTTTGAGCACAGGTTCGGTTATTATCCGAATTACTGAATTGTACATTCGATAATTCGGTATTCAGTAATTCAGTTAGTTTCAAATTTCGGTTAGTAGTTCGGATAGTAGAATTATTGATAATTCAATTTTCGGTTATAACCGAATGATCACCCCTAGGCCCCATAACGGAAAACTGTCGGATCAAGAAAACGACAAGTATGAGTTTTTTTTATAAATAACGGCGTAGTTGTTACCATTAAAACTGTTGAATACCTAGTGGTTAAAATACAGTAATACGCGGTGTTGCATAGTAAGCACACGGTATCGCACAAATTATTGATTCTTACGTAAGAAGTCACTACTTAATAATTGTTACAGTAATTACTGTACAATATTTTATTTTATTGATTCAATAATTGCTACGTTGATATTTTATATTATTGATTTAATAATTGTCATTGCACAGTATTTCAAATTATCAGATCAATAATTCATATTATTTGAATAATATTATTAGATAATATTATTGACAATGTCTAAGGAAGTTTTGTCTAGAAAAGGGGTTTGGTCACCTAATTGCGCGCCAGTAAGGAGAAATCCTTATCAAAAAGTCTCCTCTTTCCTGGGAACGACTTAGTTGTCATTATTGTGATTCTGCAATATTATTTGTGAATAATTAATTATTGATAAAAATGATAAGAAAATATTTATTTAATGAAGAAATTTTTAAAGGGACAATTATTAAGAGTTGATATTTTATTTTCTTCGATAAAATAATTCATTCAAATATATTATTGTAATATTACATTATAAGTATATGATGTAATAATATAATAATATAATAATGGTGATATTTTTACAATGAATGCACAATATATGAATTAATGAGGATGAAGAGAGCAAATTAGATCCGAAGTATCTTTGTTACAAAAAACATGTTAAATATGTTGGTGGGCTCCATTTTAGACTGAAATTTGATTATAGCCTGCAAAATCATCTGTATGTGGATTTCGGTCATTTTTTCTTTAGAATTTGGAAAAACTCTCTTCTACAAAGTTGTAGAGAATTAAATTTTCTATTGAATAAACATAAGATTTGAATTTTTCTGATAAAAGGGTTATTTATTATGAATTATTGAAGTTCCGGAATAATTAATTTTTGGAGGTTTAAATATTTTTTAAAGAAAAACATTTTTTTTATGTAGGTAGGCCCCACTGGTGTGCTGAAATCTGATTTTCAAGGGTGTGCGTGAAATTTTTTTAAATAAAATATTATTTTATTAAATTTTCTAATTTGGCGTTCTAAGCATTTTTTTATAAATAGGGTGTTTAGGTTAGAATTGAAAATTACACAAGAATCAGAAGTTTTTTGTCTCTATTATATCGGACGTATTTTTGTGAGTATTTAGATACTTTGAGAGTTGATAAACAGTTCAAATTTCCTTTAGCATTATATCTGATGTTTCAGCCAGAAGTACTATTCTTTTTAGGTAAGTGATGTTATTTTTTTCGTAAATGATGTTATTTCTTTCAATATCATTATACAAAAATATTGGTATGAATTTTATTATGAAATTTTTACCTTTTCATGTCGAGGTTACTATTCACGTATACAGCACTATTCACGAATACGAAACTATTCATGAGTACTATTCACGAAGTATGATTTTTCTTATAAAATTTTTACCTTTTTGTGTCGGGGTTACTATTCACGTAAACGACACTATTCACGTATACGGCACTATTCACGAATACGACACTATTCACAGAAAAATTAAATTTTTTTTTTCTTTGTCTAAGTTGTCTATTATGGTTACTATCTTTGATTGTATCCATGTTTTGATCTTCATTCTTGAATTTTGCTCTACAATTGATTATTATGGAGTATTTTTGAACTTGGATAAACTAAAGTATGAGTCCCTAATCTTTGTCCTTTTATCTCTCTGAATTTGTTTTCTTGAAAATATTTTTATCATCCTCAGTCCTAAATAGAGATATAACTGAATATCTTTGGCCTATAGTGCAAAGATGAATGATTACCTGATGAACATCTTTGGCCCGTAGTGCAAAGATGGACAAGTGTTGAGATGAACATGACCAACTGGTGATACGAATGAATATCTTTGGCCCGAAGTGTATGAATATTTGATTCAAGATGTATATTGATGGATGTTAAAGGGATAAAATATTGATGATGGACTTTTAAATCATAGAAGATAGTAGACTTCATTCTCTACTTAATTAACTCTTTTAATGAATTTTTGTTTCCGCCGCAGTTATTGATCTAAAATGTGTTGTCTATTATATTCTATCAAAATGTTCTCTGTTAAGGACTAAGAATAATTTTTTCTACGTTATCTTAGTCATAATATTCTTTATTGGGCTAGTTGAGCTCATCCTTTTCCTTTTTATTCCATTTTTCTTCTCAGGAGGCGAGAATATATCGGGAACTAATCGGGGTGTGGAGTGATGGTTCAAGACAGTTGTTTTAGCAGTCCTCACTATTTTGTAAAATAGTGTATCAATTATCGTAATGAAGACTTTATTTGAGTTTGGATATTGTCTAGAAGACAATATTTGTATTAAAACTCACAACATATGTGTTGTCATATTTTGCACGACAATTGTAATAATGAAGTTGTAGTTCTTTTCTGTACCATGTATTTGGCGACTCAAGATAAGTTGTGTGGACCTATTTTGGGGGCGTCACAGTTGTATTTATTGATGACATCGTCATATACTCCTAAAGCCGTGAAGATCATTTGCAACACTTGAGGTTGATACTCCAAAAGCTTCGTCAAAACAAGCTATATGCCAAGTTGAAGAAATGTGAGTTCTGGCTTGAGAAAGTAGCATTCCTTGGGAAAATAATATCAAATCACGGAATATCTGTTGACTCAACTAAGATTGAAGCAATACAAAGCTGGGAACAACCTAAGTCAGCAACCGAAGTACGTAGCTTTCTGGGCTTAGCTAGTTATCATCGGAAATTCGTGGAAGGATTTTCTCGAATCGCTACTCCATTAACTCAGCTGACTCGAAAAGATACAAAATTAGGTTAGAGCGAGGAATGTGAGAAGAGTTTTCAAGGACTCAAGAGGAGACTCATTTCAGCACCTGTTCTAATAATACCATCTGGTTCGAATGAATTTGTCATATATAACGATGCTTCAGGAAAAGGTTTAGGATTTGTTCTCATGCAACATGGAAAAGTCATAGCTTATGCCTCACGACAACTCAAAGAATATGAGAGGAATTATCCTACTCATGATCTAGAGTTGACGACAGTTAATTTTACGCTTAAAATCTGGAGGCATTACCTATATGGGGAGAAAATGGAAATCTATACAGATCATAAAAGCCTCAAATATTTCTTCACCCAAAAGGAGCTCAACATGTAGCAACGACGTTGGCTCGAGATATTGAAAGATTACGATCATACCATTTAATACCATCCTAGAAAAGTGAATATGGTAGCTGACGCGTTGAGTAGAAGATCATATGCGGGTATGAGTGTGATATTGTCAACGCAAAGGCCCATTTTGTATGACTTACAAAGGATGGAGATAGAGTTAAAGACTCCAGGGACCCACGTGATGATGTCAAATATACGAGTAGAATCGATTTTAATCGATAAAGTTAAAGCTGCTCAAGCTACAGACATGGAGCTGATGTGTATGAATAAGAAAGTGCAAAAAGGTGCTATTCCAGAAACAAGAATAGATGAAGAAGGAATACTTCGAGTCAAATCCAGACTTTGTATTCCTAACGACTCTGAATTGAAGTATAAAATCATGATGGAGGCACACAACACACTGGTTGCAATCCACCCTAGGACTACCAAAATGTATCATGATCTTCGACATACATTTTGGTGGAGCAATTTGAAGAGAGAGATAATGGAGATTATCTCAAGGTGTCTAATTTGTCAACGTGTCAAGGCGGAGCATCAAGTGCCAAAATATGACGCCCCCAAAATAGGTATACATCACCTATCTTGAGTCGCCAAATACATGGTACAAAATTCAAATACAACTTAATTATACAACAGTCGTGTAAAATACGACAAAACATATGCTGTGAGTTTTAATACAAATATTGTCATCTAGACAATATCCACACTCAATTGAGTCCTCATTACATTTATTATCACACTATTTAACAGAATAGTGAGGACTACTAATGCTATTATCTGGACCGTCACTCCATTCACCGACTAGTCCCTGTTACGTTCTCATTTCCCGAAGAGAACAATGAAAGTAAAAGGGTGAGCTTAACTAGCCCAGTAAGAATTATTAAGACTAAGATAATACAGAATAAATTATCGTTAGCCTTCAACAGTGTTAAACTGATACAATATAACAAACATCAAGTTTAACTGCAGCGGAACAAGCAATCCATTAAATGAGTCAAATAGAGAATAAAATCTACTATCTTTTATGATTTAAAAGGTTTTTCATCACTTTTATCGCTGGGACTCAGCTTAATAAATAATCCACATCATCCCTATACTACGCCCAATGATATTCATTAGTATCACAACCACAAATTATCCATGCACTACGGGCCAAGGATATTCGTGTATTCATCAATGGTCATGATCATGCCAACAACTGTCCATCAATGCACTACAGGCCAATGAGGACTTTTACCACATCATTTGTAACATTACGGTCATGATTATATCGATTAATCCCTGGTCATAATCATACCAAGTCCATCTATGCACTACAGGCCACAGATGACTTTCAACATAATATAAACATGAGGATGATGACAATGATATAAGAATCCAATAAAACAAGTTCAAGAATTAATTTACTAGAATTCAATAACGTCCAAATTGTCAACAAGATACTGCTTTGTAGAGTAAAACTCAAGAATGCTCAGAAGAATATTTTCATGAAAAGATACTAGATGAAGCGCAAATATCAAGGATATTCCACTAATTTCATGGAGTATAGAAGTCAAAACTTTAACCAACTGAGTATAATAAAGAATGGAATAACAAAAGAAATCACCAGGCATGCGATAAACCGCACAGACTGGTTATTCCAACAGAACAATAAATAATGGAACCAGGTCATGCATAAACGCACGGACATGATATTCCAACATAATAATAAATAACGGAACCAGGTCATGCGTAAACGCACAAACAGGATGTTCCAACAGAATAATAAAGAATGGAATAACAGAAGAATTTCACCATGTATGCGGTGCTTGATGTATTGAAGTTATTCCAACATAATGATAAAGAATGGAATAATGTAAGAATTTCACCAAGTATAGGGTGATCATGGTAGCGTATCTGAGTTATTCCAACAAAATAAAAAAAATGGAATAACAGAAGTTCTCTTCATGAATATGAAAGAAATAATACCCCTTACCTTAGAAAAACTGGATATAGGAGTAGTGAAGTAGCAAAATACTTTTCTTCTTTCTCTCTATAGTTTCTCTATCTAGAGTTTCAGTGAATTCGTAAGAAATAATGAACGAATGAGCTTCTATTTATAGGAGATTGGACTGAATAGTAACTAATTCCTGAACGGTCCAAATTGATTTACTTTTAAACGGACGCTCCAGATTGGTTTACTAAAAAATATTCTAATAAAACAAAATCTTTTAAATAAAATATAATATATTCTATTTATAATCTAATAAAACGAATAACTTTATAAAAGTATTCTGTTTTATATAAAAAGCATTTCTGTTTTATTACATTAATAATATTAATAAAACAAAATTTCATCATCATTATTATAATTCACACTATTAATCGACCAGGTCATTCCCAGAAAAGAGGGGGATTTCCAATAAGGATTTCTCCCTATTGGCGCGCAATTAGGTGACCAAACCTCTCCTTGGCAGAACTTCTAGACATCGTTAATATTGCAAATAATAATATTAATAACTTCGTCGTCTCAATTATTGATTTAATAATATATAAAATATCGACAATAATTGAATTAATTAACGTGAGATACTATGCAACAATTACTGAAGCAATAATTGAACAAAACTGAGTGACTTCTCACGTAAGCATCAATAATCAATATTGTGTGCTACTATGCAACCACGCGTATTCATGTACTTTTAACACCGGATGTTTCAACAGTTAACGATAAAACTTCCGCCTTTATTTTCATAAAATATTTTTGTCGTTTTCTCAATCCGATAATAATTCCGTTGTGGGGTGCACCAATGATTGTGTTGTCGAAGGAATATTCCCTGTTAAAACGAATATTCCCCGACCAATCGAATATTATATAACAACTTGCGTACTTTGCAAAATTTATAACTATTACCCACAACTATAACATTATATCAAATTCATTCCATAATATTCAAAAAAAGATAATTATAGAAAATTCATCTTTATTCATAAAAGTTGGGGTCTTACAATCTCCCCTTCTTATGAAATTTCGCCCTCGAAATTAGGGTACGTACCTAGTATGTCGAAGAGGTAAGGATACCTTGATTTCATTTCAGATTCTAACTTCCAGGTCATTTCCTCAACATCGTGGTTCCTCAATAAAACTTTGACTTGAGGTATAACCTTGGAGCGTAGAATATGTTCCTTCTTATCCAAGATTTGAACAGGAAGCTCTTAATACGTTAAATCTTCCGCTATTTCATCCGGTTCTAACTCAATAATGTGGTTCGGGTCTTTCACATATTTACGTAACATGGATATATGAAAAACGTTATGAACACGAGACATACTTGGTGGTAAAGCGAGTCTATAGGCTACAGTCCCTACTCGATCGAGGATTAAAAATGGGCCAATGAATCGAGGATTGAGCTTTCCTTTCTTTCCAAAGCTCGTAACTCCTTTCCATGGATCAACACGTAACAACACATGATCTCCAATATCGAATTCCACGTCCTTTCGATGAAGATCGATAACTCTTTTATGGTTTGTCTTGTGAGGTTTTTATACGTTGTTGGATCGTTTGAATCTTTTCTGTAGTCATACGTACCAACTCCGGTCCCAACAATGTTGTTTCACCCACCTCATCCCAGCATACTGGAGAACAACACTTTCTTCCATACAACGCCTCGAATGGAGCCATGCCAATACTTGTTTGATAATTATTTTTGTAAGAAAACTCCACCAATGGTAAGAACTTGTCCCAACTTCCCTTGAAGTCAAGGACACGGTGTCTTAATAAATCTTCAAGAGTTTGAATAGTCCTCTCTGATTGTCCGTCCATCTGAGGATGATATGCCGAACTAAATCGTAAATCCATGCCCATAGCTTTTTGTAAACTAACCCAAAATCGTGAAGTGAATCTTGGGTCTCGATCAGAAACTATGGATACTGGCATACCATGCAGTCTTACAATCTCGTTTATGCACATACGAGTAAGACGTTCAAGTGTATAAGTTTCTCGTATTGGTAAGAAATGAACAGACTTGGTCAATCTATCAACAATGACCCAAATTGCATCTATGCCTTGAGAAACCTTAGGAAGACCAGTAACGAAATCCATAGTAATGTGCTCCCACTTTCATTCTGGAATTTCAAGTGGTTGCAATGGTCCTTTTGGTACTTGATGCTCTGCCTTGACTCGTTGACAAGTTAAACACCTTGAGATAAACAGTGCTAACTCGTTGACAAGTTAAACACCTTGATCATGATACATTTTGATACTCCCAGGATGGATTGCAAACGGTGTGTTGTGCGCCTCCATCATGATTTTATACTTTAACTCAGGATCGTTAGGAACACAAAGTCTGGAGTTGACTCGAAGTATTCCTTCTTCATCGATTCTTGCTTCCGGCATAGCCCCTTCTTGTACTTTCTTCCTCATATGCATCAGCTCCAGGTCTGTAGCTTGAGCAGCTTTAACTTTATCTATTAAAGTCAGTTCTACTTGTATATTCACCATCATCACGTGGGTCCCTGGAGTCTTTATCTCTATCTCCATCCTTTGCAAGTCATACAAAATGGGGCTCTGCGTTGACAATATCGCACTCGTACCCGCATATGATTTTTTACTCAATGTGTCAGCTACCACGTTTGCTTTTCCAGGATGGAATTGGATGGTATGATCATAATCTTTCAACAGTTCAAGCCAACGTCGCTATCGCATGTTAAGTTCCTTTTGAGTGAAGAAAAAATGACAAAAATAACTTTTTTATAAAAATAACGACAAAACTTTTACCGTTAACTGTTAAAATACCAAGGGATAAAAGTACAGTATCTCATATTATTGATTCAATTATTGTCACAGTATCTTTGCACAATATTTTATATTGTTAAATCAATAATTGACATGACACAATTATTCATATTATTAGTTAGCATTATTGGCAATGTCTAGAAAATTTTATCGAGGAAAGGGGTTAGGTTATCTAATTATGCGCCAATAAATATAAATCCTTATCGGAAAGCCCCCTCTTTCCTGGGAATGATCTGGTTGTTAATAGTGTGAGCTTATAATATAAATTGTGAATATTTATTATGTGGTGGATATTGGTTCAATTTTAATATAAATGAAGGAATTTGTTGAAAGTTTGGCAATTATCTTCTCCGATAAAATATTCATCCAAATATATTATTATAATATATTATAATAATGATATTATTATTATAATATATATATATATATATATATATAAACATGTGATTAAAAAGAAAGAGTGAGCAAATTGTATTCGAATGCATTATTCAAAAGCAGTATGCCTTTGTTTTCTTTTCTAAATTGGTGGGCGGAGAATTCGCTACAAAGCATTCATTTTCCATATTATATGGGCCTCACCCATAAGCATGTGCAGGCAAAGAAGGAAAAATGAGGAATTAGGCATAAATAGTGGGTAACCCGTCCTTCCTAAAACACACCTTCAATATCAAAAATTCTTATTTTATAGTATTGTGAGTATTTTTCTTGAGTATAAGGATACTTTGAGTGTAGCTTTTTGTGCAAGATTTTCTTAGAATAATTTTTGATATTCCGGTCAAATCTAGTTTCTACTAAGGTAAAGGATATTATTTTATTGCAATACTTGTGAGCCCCAGATTTTATAAATAAAGATTTAAATTTCTCGAAATATTATTTTTTAATATTATGGTGTGAATTTGATATAATGTTATAGTTGTGGGTAATATTTATAAATTTTGTAAAGTATGCAAGTTGTCATATTATATTCGATTGGTCGGGGAATATTCTTTTTGTTAGGAAATATCCGTACGACGGTACAATCATTGGTGGTCCCCACAACGGAATTATTGTCGGATTGAGAAAATGACAAAAATATTTTTATGAAAATAACGGCGGAAGTTTTACCGTTGATACTGTTGAACTACTCGGTAGTAAAAGAACAGTAATACGCGTGGTTGCATAGTAAAATCTTTTATAAAGTTATTCGTTTTATTAGATTATAAATAGAATATATTATATTTTATTTAAAAGATTTTGCTTTAAATATGGACCGTCAGATTAAAGTAAATCAATCTGGACCATTCATGAGTTAGTTATTATGCAGTCCATTTTTCTATAAATAGAAGCTCATTCCTTCATTATTTTCTTACAATTCAATTGAAACTCTAAAAAGAGAAATTATAGAGAGAAGCAAGAGTATTCGCTACTTCACTTACTCTGATATCAAGTTTCTTTTTACTAGAGGGATATTATTTCTTTTGTATTCATGAAGAGAACTTTTGTTATTCTATTCCTTATTATTCATTGGAATAACTTTGTATACGCTTGTGATCACCCTATACTTGGTGAAATTCTTCCATTATTCCATTATTTATTATTCTCATTGAATAACTCTGCCTATCGCAAAGCACCGCATACATGGTGAAATTATGTTGTTATTCCATTGTTTATTATTCTCATTGGAATATCCTCATAGGCGTTTCTGCCGGACCGGTTTCGCTCTTTATTATTCTGCTGGAATATCCTCGTGCATGCGTTTTTACTACGGACTGGTTCCGCTCTTTATTATTCTCATTGAATATCCTCATGCGTGTGTTTTTACATGACTGGTTTCGCTCTTTATTATTCTATTGGAATATCCTCGTTCGTGTGTTTTACACCGACCGGTTCCGCTCTTTATTATTACTCTGTTGAATAACTCGCTTACATCTGGCACCGCATGCATGGTGATTTCTTGTTATTTCATTCTTTATTATTCTGCTGGAACATCCCGCTTGTCAAGAGTTTTACCCTACCTCGGTTCCGTTATTTATTATTCTGCTGAATAACCTCGTCTATGCTAAGTACCGCAAGACGGTGATTTCTTTTGTTATTGCATTCTTTATTATACTCAGTTGATTAAAGTTTTGACTTTTATACTCCATGAAATTAGTAGAATATCCTTGATATTTGCGCTTCATCCAGTATCTTTTCATGGAAATATTCTTCTGAGCTTTCTTAAATTTTACTCTACAAAGCAGTATCATGTTGACAATTTGGACGTTATTGGTTCCTGGACAAATTAATTCGTGAACTTGTTTTATTGAATTCTTATATCATTGTCATCATCCTCGTGTTTATATTATGTTGAAAGTCATCTGTGGCCTGTAGTGTATAGATGGACTTGGTATGATTATGACCAGGGATTATTCGGTATAATCATGACCGTAATGTTACGAATGATGTTGTAAAAGTCCTCATTGGCCCGTAGTGCATTGATGGACAGTTTTTGGTATGATTATGGCTATGGATTCTCTTCGGCCAAGGGAGAAAAGATGAATTGTTTTATGGCATGATCAGGATCGTTGATGAAAATACGATTATCTTTGGCCCGTAGTACATGGATAATTCGTGGTCGTGATACTAAAGAATATCCTCGCCTCAGTAGTGCGGGATAATTTAATGATGTGGATTATTTATCGAAATGAGTCTCAAAGAATAAAAGTGATGAAAAACTTTTTAAATCATAAAAGATAGTAGATTATATTCTCTACTTGACTCTTTTAATGGATTGCTTGTTCACGCAGCTTAAACTTGATGTCTATTATATTTTATCGCTTAACATCGTTGAAGGTTAACGATAATTTATTCTGCATTATCTTAGTCATAATATTTCTTACTGGGCTAGTTGAGTTCACCCTTTTCTTTCACTGTTCTCTTCAGGAAATGAGAACGTAGCTGGGACGAGTCGGGGAATGGAGTGATGGTCTGGATGATAGTATTAGCTAGTAGTCCTCACTATTCTGTTAAATAGTGTGACAATAAATGTAATGAGAACTTATTCTGCGAGTGGATATTGTCTAGAAGATAATATTTGTATTTAAACTCACATCATATGTTTTGTCGTATTTTACACGACTGCTATATTATTAGTTTGTATTTGAATTTTGTACCATGTATTTGGCGACTCAAGATGGGTGATGTATACCTATTTTGGTGGCGTCACAGTTGGTATCAGAGCTTAGGGATATGATCCCTGGCTGAGATGTGAGACAAGAACTAGGAGGGGAGAGACAGGGAATTCCTTTGCTAGTATGATGACCTACCTAAGTTTATTTGGTATTTAATTGGTCAGTCAGAGTATAGAGATAATATGTGATATGTTAATTAACTCTTGTTTTGTGGCAGTGTTTGAAAATGGCATCCGAGAATGTTGAGAATAGCAATGGAGCACAGGAGACCGTTGAGTCTCCACAGTTCAATAATCAGGACAATGAGCAACAGGATGTCGATAATCCTCCTGTAAACAACAACACTGATCAATTGACGAATGATGGTACGTTTAGGAGTTTTTTAGAATTCATGCAACATCAGGCGAAGGCGGCTCCTGTTAATAATGCAGGTAAAAATAATGGCAAACCACGGTCGGTCACCGCTAAGCAATTCAAAGAGCTGGGACCACCAGAGTTTTTGGGAAAGCCAGAACCACTTAAGGCGGAGACGTGGTTAAAGCAGATGACCAAGATATTTGATGTCTTGGGATGCTTCGAGGAGAAAAAGGTTCCCTTTTCCACCTTTATGTTGCGTGAAGAGGCAGATTACTAGTGGGAATATGTAAAACGTACCCAGCCTGACGCACTCAAGATGTCTTGGGAGAAGTTCTAAGAGTTTTTCAATGACAAGTACTTTCCCAAAAGTATTCGTCATATGAAGGAGGTGGAGTTTATCAAGTTGGAGCAAAACAACATGACCGTGTCGCAGTATGAAGCTAAGTTTGCCGAGTTATCCCGATTTGTGTCCCATTTGGTTGATAATGAGGAGAGAATGATGCGAATGTTTCTAAGAGGTTTGACACCTAAGATACGTCAATATCTTATCTCTCATAAACTGTGTTTGTATTCAGATGTTGTTAATAGGGCTCAGTTATTGGAGCGCGATAATGAGTCAACCCAACCAAAAGAGAGTAGCCGGCAAAATGATAATACCGGTGATAACAGTCATCAAAGAGGTGACAATAAGCATGGAGGGAATCAACATGCCAGAAATGGTAACCACTTCGATGGTAATCATAGCTAAAACAATAAGAATGGACATTTCAAGAAGAGAAGGTTTAATAATGACGTGAAGACGTCGGCACCAGCACCCGTTTCAAAGGAAGAAGAACGACCACTGATCGTATGTTTCAAATGCGGACAGGAGGGACACATCCGTCCAAACTGTACGCAGCAATCCAAAGCATGTTTTAATTGCGGAGGAGAAGGTCACCTAGCTCAATTTTGTCGTATGGTGAAGTCAAGTCCAGCTGGGATAGTGATGCCAAAGGATGTCCTAGACAAGCCAAAGCCGGTAGTTTAAGAGAGAGTATGTTTTTTTCGTGACGTGGATCCTGAATAAAATTATCACGGGTATGTTAGTCGTAAACTCTTGCGAAGTCTATACCGTGTTAGATACCGGTTCTACTCACTCTTTTATTTCTCCTATTTACGCTCAATGTTTAAATTTGACTCCGGATAAGTTAGACTTTGATATATCTGTTTAAACTCAGTTGGGAGATTCCTTCGTTATCTCTACTGTTTATAAATCTTGTTTGATTCAAATTGACACTTTCACGTTACCTATCGATCTTATCTCTTTGAAAATACTTGCCTTTGATGTGATTTTTTTTAAACGATTGGTTAAATACTCATCATGCTTTTTATAAGGTTGTTAGCTTTCATACTCCTAACCAACCTATTATGCGAATTCAAAGTAACCAAACCACTAAAGTCAATCATTGTTATATCAAGCCATAAGTAAAGAGCCCGATCCTTTCATTGTTGACTTCCTTGTGTGGAATGCACCGAAGCCAGACTTTCTGTAGGCGACATCGTGAATGAAGATGGCAAGTTGATAGGTATCAATGTGACGTACTATCCAAGTCTTGGATGAGGGTCACAGATTTGAATGATATTTCTAACGTTAATAAATTTCTTGACGTATTCCTGAAGACTTCTTAGCCTACCCTAGAGCGTGAAATCGAATTTTGTATTGACCCCAGTACAAAATCCATTTCTTAAACCCTCAAAAATTTCTTCAACCAAAACGAACGTATAATACGCCAAAGACGTTGGCTCGAGCTGTTCAAGATTACGATCGTACCATTCAATACCATCGTGGGAAAACAAACGTGATAGCTGACGTGTTGAGTAGAAGATCGTATGCGTTTACGAGTGCGATGTTGTTAACACAAAGACTCATTTCGTATAACTTATAAATGATGAAGATAGAGTTAAAGACTCTAGGGACCCACATGAAGATAACGAATATACGAGTAGAATCGACTTTAATCGATAAAGTTAAAGCCGCTCAAGCTACACACCCGAATCTGATGAATGTGAAGAAGAAGGTTCAAGAGGGCGTTATTCTAGAAGCAAGAATCGACGAAGAGAGGAAATCTCAACCCTTGATTTAATTGGCCCATTTGAAATACTAGATCGAGTAGGAACTATGGCTTATAGGCTCGTTTTACCGCCAAGTATGTCGCGTGCTCATAACGTTTTTAACGTATCGATGTTACGTAAATATGTGGATGACCCGAACTACATTATTAATTTAGAATCGGACGAGATAGCGGATGATTTAACGTATGAGGAGATAGGTGTTAAAATCTTGGATAAGAAGAATCGTATTCAACGCTCAAAGGTTATACCTCAAGAGTTAGAATTTGAAGTGAAGTCAAGGTATCCTCACCTGTTAGGCATACCAGGTACGTACGTAAATTTCGAGGGTGAAATTTCATAAGGAGGGAAGATTGTGAGACCCCAAATTTTATAAATAAAGATTTAAATTTCTCAAAATATTTTTTTTTAATATTATGGTGTGGATTTGATATAATGTTATAGTTGTGGGTAATATTTATAAATTTTATAAAGTATGCAAGTTGTCATATTATATTTGATTGGTCGGGGAATATTCTTTTTGTCAGGAAATATCCGTACGATGGTACAATCATTGGTGGTCCCCATAACGGAATTAGTGTCGGATTGAGAAAATGACAAAAATATTTTTATAAAAATAACGGCGAAAGTTTTACTGGTTGATATCATTGAACTACTCGGTAGTAAAAGTACAAAGAATAATGTCTGCGTGGTTGCATAGTAACACACCAGTATTAATTATTAATGCTTATGTGAGAAGTCACCAGTTTGATTCAATTATTATTTATATTTTATATGATGATGAAGTTTTGTTTTATTCAGTATTATTAACGTAATAAAATGCAGAAAAACTTTTTATATAAAAATGTAATACTTTTATAAAGTTATTCGCTTTATTAGGCTAATAAAGAATCTTTTTATATAAAACAAAATACTTTTATAAAGTTATCTGCTTTTATTGTATAATAATTAGAATATATTATATTTTATTATGCATAGTATTTGTATAAAGGCTGCATAATAAAATCTTTTATAAAGTTATTCGTTTTATTAGATTATAAATAAAATATATTATATTTTATTTAAAAGATTTTGCTTTAAATATGGACCGTTAGATTAAAAGTAAATCAATCGGACCGCTCATGAGTTAGTTACTATGCATCCATTTTTCTATAAATAAAGCTCATTCCTTCATTATTTTCTTACTGAATTCAATTTGAACTCTAGAGAGATAAATTATAGAGAGAAGTTGAAGAAGAGAATTCTCGCTACTTCACCACTCTGATATCAAGTTTCTTTTACGGTAAGGGATATTATTTCTTTTGTATTCATGAAGAGAACTTCAGTTATTCCATTCCTTATTATTCGTTGGAATAACTCGATATGCTGATGCCTACCCTATACTTGGTGAAATTCTTCATTATTCCATTATTTATTATTCTCACTGAATAACTTTTGGCCTATCGCAAGTACCGCATACACGGTGAAATTCTCGTTGTTATTCCATTCTTTATTATTCTATTGAATATCCTGTTTGTGCGTTTTACAATTTACTGGTTTCGCTTTTTATTATTCTATTGAATATCCTCGCTTATGCGTTTTTACGCCTTTAACTGTTCCGTCTTTATTATCTTATTCATGTGTTTTACACCGACACTGGTTCCGCTTTATTATTCTCGCTGGAATATCCTGTCAGTGTGTTTTACACCGAACTCGGTTCCGCTTTATTATTATTCTGCTTGAATAACTTTTATGTCTATGCAAAGTACCGCATGCATGGTGATTTCTACCGTTATTCCATTCTTTATTATTCGTTGGAACATCCTGTCGATGCGAGTTTTGCGACTTCGGTTCGCTTATTTATTATTCTCGTTGGAATAACTCGTCATCGCAAGTACCGCATGCACGGTGATTTCTTTTGTTATTACATTCTTTATTATACTCAGTTGATTAAAGTTTTTGACTTCTATACTCCATGAAATTAGTAGAATATCCTTGATATTTGCGCTTCATCCAGTATCTTTTCATGGAAATATTCTTCTGAGCATTCTTGAATTTTACTCTATAAAGCAGTTTCATGTTGACAATTTGGACGTTATTGGTTCCTGGACAAATTAATTCGTGAACTTGTTTTATTGAATTCTTATATCATTGTCATCATCCTCATGTTTATATTATGTTGAAAGTTATCTGTGGCCTGTAGTGCATAGATGGACTTGGTATGATTATGACTAGGGATTATTCGGTATAATCATGACCGTAATGTTACGAATGATGTGGTAAAAGTCCTCATTGGCCGTAGTGCATTGATGGGCGCTTTTGGTATGATTATGGCTATGGATTCGCTTGCCAAGGGAGCAAAGATGAATTGTTTTATGGCATGATCGGATCATTGATGAAAACACGATTATCTTTGGCCGTAGTGCATGGATAATTCGTGGTCGTGATACTAAAGAATATCCTCGCCTCAGTAGCGGTGGATGATTTAATGATGTTGATTATTTATTGAAATGAGTCTCAAAGAATAAAAGTGATGAAAACTTTTTAAATCATAAAAGATAGTAGATTATATTCTCTACTTGACTCTTTTAATGGATCGCTTGTTCACCGCAGCTTAAACTTGATATCTATTGTATTTTATCGCTTTAACATCTGTTGTTGAAGGCTAACGATAATTTATTCTCGCATTATCTTAGTCATAATATTTCTTCTTGGGCTAGTTGAGCTCACCCTTTTTCTTTCACCGTTTCTTCTTGAAATGAGAACGCGTAGTTTGACGACAGTCGGGGAATGGAGTGATGGTCTGGATGATAGTATTAGCTAGTAGTCCTCACTATTTTATTAAATAGTGTGACAATAAATGTAATGAGAACTTATTCTGAGAGTGGATATTGTCTAGAAGACAATATTTGTATTTAAACTCACAGCATATGTTTTGTCGTATTTTACACGACTGCTGTATTATTAGTTTGTATTTGAATTTTGTACCATGTATTTGGCGACTCATGATGGGTGATGTATACCTATTTTGGGGGCGTCATAATACTCGTAAGAAATATTATTTTCTTTCATACTCCATATTATGTAAGAGATATTATTTTATTTCATATTCATAAATTTAAATTTATTGTGGTAAGTATTGCTTCCATACTCCTTGAAATTAGTAGAATATCCTTGAAATTTGCGCTTCACCTAGTATCGTTTCACAAGGATATTTTTCTGAACATTCTTGATAAATTTTAATCTTTTCATGTCGGGATACTATTCATGAAGTACTATTCATGGGGTACTATTCACCCGAGTACTATTCATGACAAAAATTGATTTCTTTTCTGTCTGAATTATTTTTACATGAATAGTATTCTTGAATTTTACTCCACAAAGCAGTTCTCATATTGACAATTTGGATATTCTTAAACTCTGGATAAATTGAATTATAAATCTTTAATATTTATCCTTGATCTCGTTTGATTGAATTCTTATATCATTGTCATCATCCTCATACTTATATTGTGATGAAAGTCATATTTGGCCCGTAGTGCATAGAGGGACTGTTGATTGGTATGATACTGACCAGGAATTATGTATCGGTATAATCATGACCTGTAATGTTACAGATGATGTGGTAAAAGTTCTCATTGGCTTGTAGTGCATTGATGGAAAGTTGTTGCATGATCATGATCATTGGTGATAATAACGAATATCCTTGGCCCGTAGTGCATGGATAATTCATGGATGTGATACTAATGAATATCCTTGGCCCGTAGTGCATGAATAATTCAGTGATGTGAATTATTTATTGAGCTGTGTTACAGCGATAAATATTAATGATGGACTTTTAAATCATAGAAGATAGTAGATATCATGCTCTACTTGACTCTTCTAATGGATTGTTTGTTCCGCTACAGTTAAACTTATTGTCTATTGTATTCTATCAGTTTAATACTGTTGAAGGCTAACGATAATTTATTCTGCATTATCTTAGTCATAATATTCTTTAATGGACTAGTTGAGCTCACCATTTGCTTTCATTGTTCTCTTCAGAAAATGAGAATATAGTTGGAACTAGTTGGGGAACGGAGTGATGGTCCGAGATGGTGGCTATAGTAGTCCTCACTATTCTATGAAATAGTGTGATAATAATTGTAATGAGGACTCCATTTGAGTTTAGATATTGTCTACAAAATAATATCCGTGTTAAAACTCTCAGCTACATTTTTGTCGTATTGTATAAATGAAGTTTGTATTTAAATTTTATAACATGTATTTGGCGACTCATAATGGGTTTTGTATACCTATTTTGGGGGCGTTACATCACTTGTTACACCTTAAACCCTTATGGACTAGTCAAAATGATGCCAGCGCCATTGACATCTGAAATAGTTGACCCATCTGTGTACAACGTCCACAAGCTCTGCACCGGTTGAACTACTGCAACCGTTTGGTCGGTCGTTTCGACATGATCCAAACTCTCATCTGCCTGAGAGAACGAACACACTACCATAAAATCAGCCAACGCCTGCCCCTTAATGGTTGTCCGAGGATGATACTCCAATATAAACTGCGATAGTTCCATCGTCCATGCGGTAAGTCTTCCCGAAACATCTAGTCTTCCCAACACCTTTTTCAAAGGCTGATCAGTAAACACCACTATTAATCGACCTTGGAAATAATTTCAAAGCTTTCGATTGGCTATTATTAGAGCATAAGCAAACTTCTTAAGGTTCGAATACCTTGTTTTTGCATCCTTTAAGGCATGGTTCACATAATAAACCGGATGATGCTTACCCCTAATCTCCCTCACTAAAACTTCTCCCATAGCCAACAAACTTGCCACCAAATACAAGTACAAAGGCTCAGCATGAACTGACTTCACCAACAAAGGAGCCAAGACAAATACCTCTTTATCCCCTGAAAGGCGTCTTCATGAATGCAATCAAATTGCACAAAATAAGCAAAAATATGATAAAATAGAGTTTTAAAATTTTACAAACCATATATCTGGATCATCCTCTGTGCACAATTATTAATTAAACGAAAATATGAAGAAAAAGAATTATACCCTTGAAGATTCGAGTTTCCTCAGGTACAAGTTCACCTCCAATCCTTTTTGCATTCTTGTTGAATCCACCGGGTTTGGTTCCTTCCTTTGATCAACGTTAGCCACCCATGTGTTAGGCCTCTAGAGGTGATCCACCAAGGAAGAAGAAAGATTCAAGAAGATGTGTATTTGGCAAAACTCTAGTTTTTTTATCACTCATAGAAAAGGTTGTACTCTCCCAACTATTGGAATTACGTATTTACGTGTTTTGTGAAAGTGTTAACCACAACAACAACCCTCACCCATAATAAGACTAATCTTATTTATAGATGTAGGCAACCCTCCTTAACAATTAAGGAATTGGGTTTTATTTTAATTAATTAAACTCTTTTACTTAATTAGGCTCCTAATCTTATTAGGAATAATTAATTAAACTCTTTTAATTAATTAGTCTCCTAATATTATTAGGAATATATGAGAGTACTTTTATTAATTAATTCTCAAACTCTTTAGGAATTAAATAATAATAATAGTAATAATAATAATAAGACTCCTCATATTAATTTATATTTAATATTTCCAAAATATTAAATAATAAATATTAAGCTATTTAATTTATTATATCACCATAGATTAAATTAAATATACTTAACTTATTATTACGATTATGCCATTAACTTCTTAAATAATTATTCTTCCTTTTTATGGTGTGATCCTTTAGGTTTTCCATATTAAACCGGTTGTGAGTAAATCAATTAGAACAATTATAATCTTATTTAAATAAATAAATTAAACTATTAATTTATTTATATAAATAATACTTATTCTACAATAGGGATAAGCCTCTTTAGCGATCAACGACTTTCCAGATAATATAAATTTCAACATTAATAATAAAAGAACCTTTGAGTAAATAGTTACCATACAATTCAATCCTTCCACCATACAATGTCCCAATGAAATATAAGATATGAAATTACTGTCAAGTCTTATTTTATTTAATTATATGTCTTTCAATCCTTAATACACAACTCCAAATAATGCAAATTAGAAACTCCTTTTCTAATTTCATTCTGCCTTGGCCAAGGACTACTGGGATGTCATTTATCAAATCACATAGGATATTTCACTTCTTTTACTTGAAGCGGTAGATTCTTTATTGATCATACATTATCTCTATGTACAACTTATTATACCCAAGCATACCCTTTGATATACTCTAAGGGTCTTAAGGAATAAGTCAAAGTATAACTCATCATACACAAGATACTATGATGATCTCAAGTCCAAGGATCACTTGTACTACTATCACTACATGAATTCCTATTGACAGGCAAGTAAAACTCCATTAGGTATTCCTTAGTGAGCCACGTTCAGTGAACTTATTCTCTAATAAGCACCTACATACTTGCTTTAGTGTCTCTACATAAATGATCATGAGATTAATCATCCTCATCCAATGAAAGAAGTTAACGATGCTCTCAATCTATCCGGATTCACTAATCCCCAATTTAGTAATCCAACGATTGAGAACTATTTTAGTTTTAAGCTTTCTAAGAATTTAGATCTCATTAGAATGATCATCATCATTATTCTAAAAGCATTTCTTAAAACTATGGGTTTATCACATATTATAAAGCAGCATAATGTAGATAATTAAAAGCCTTTAATAAATTAATAATTTTTATTAATAAATGAATAAGATTGTTACAAAGTATATGCTTTATCATCAAACATGATTGGCTTGTGTGCATACTACTTTCAATTTCACTGGAAACTCTTCGCATTCTTCGACCCTTTTAACGTATCAAAGAATGATAAACTTCTTTCTGCCGAATTAGACATGAACATTGTGACGCCCCCAAAATAGGTCCACACGACCCATTCTGAGTCGCCAGATATCACACTATAAAAATTAAATACAAACTTTATTTATACAACTATTGAACTGTCGTGCAGAGTACGACAACACATAAGTTGTGAGTTTTAATACAAATATATGTAACTCTCATGGTGCCTCGACCACAACACCTTACAATGGTACTTTACATAAAAGTACAGTCAATAACTGTTTTAGAAATTAAAATCTTTGGAAATATTCAAGGAAACCTTCATATATGGGAGGCCATGCATCTAAGTTATGATAGATATCACACGACTCGAGAATTATCCTTGGTTGACCCAATAGACCCCAAAGAAAAATGAGAAGATTACTGTCATGTTCTTTCCAATTGTGAGTTTTCTCTTGACATATAATTATCTCCATCGTCTCCAATTGAGAATTATATCTCAACCAAACTCCAAGATTATATAGGTAGTGCTCATAGATATAATCAGTAAGTGCATGTGCACAACCCTGTCTTATGATAACACGAAGTCGCCTCATCATTAGACATCTTGTATGATAGTGGCAAACACCCTTCCAAAGTCAGGTTCACCTCTCCTCCCTATCCGGCTCACCAAAATCAATCTAAGAAAATGACGATAAAAATACTACACACTTATCTGAAATTCTCAATAAAATTATTTCCATGAAAAGATACTGCATGAAGCGCAAATATCAAGGATATTCTACTAATTTCATGGAGTATAGAAGCCAAAACTTCAACAAAATGAGTATAGAATTCAAAATCAAAAATGAAATAATATTACTTACATACTACGTAGTATGGAAGAAAATATTATTTCAAGCTTAATATCAACAAAAAATAACATCCTCGAATCGGAAATAATATTCCAACGAATATTTAACGAAGATAATATTCCTACGAATATTGAACGAAGATAATATTCTCCTTATTGGCGTGTAATTAGGTGACCAAACCTCTCCTTGACAGAACTTCTAAACATTGTCAATATTGCAAATAATAATATAAATAACCGTGTCATCTCAATTATTGATTTAATAATATAACATATTATGCAGATGATACTGTGACAATAATTGAATCAATAATATTAGAGATATGATGCAGCAATTATTGTAGCAATAATTAAGTATAACTGAGTAACTTCTGATAAGTGATATTTATACCTACTTATTGAATACCAATTCACGCGAACTATGCTCATCTCAAGTACATTTTATTGTGTTTTAGTTGCATTTCATGATAGTTTGCATTGCATTTACTTAAAACTCCTTTTTATAAATAAGTGCAGGAATCGGCCTAATTTGGTGGTACTAGAGGGCACGAAGCTAATGGACGCATGAGGCAAGGCAAAAGCTGGGATATGCATGGTTGAGGATTGAGTGGATCATAGATGGACAAGCATAGGTGGACATAGGACATGTCAAGAGCAAAGCAGAATAATGCAGTAACCAAACTCGTGAGCGTAACCGTAATTCACCAATCAGTAAGTCATATTACAAGCGCAAGCGGATGAGCTTGAGACGCATACCACGCCGAGCATCCAAATGCATAATGATACCTCATCGAAGTCGCAGACGCCACGAGCTTGGCAAGCTTAGAGGATGCACGCCCACGCGAGAGGCTGGCTGGACAGGTAGAACCTTTTGCAAGTCGCGCGCCCGCGCGACAAATACACTGGAGGGGCGCGCGCCCGCAAGCGATAGCTGGAGCTACTGATGTGTTTTATTTTAATTTTTAATTAAAATAATGGTAATTAATTTAAAAACAATTCTGACTAGGGTCAGAAAAACATCTTTGATAACTTTTAGTGTATGTTTCATCGTAGTAACTAGGGTTTACACTATGAGGGAGATTCCAACGTAGAACGAAGCCAAACCATCTATTTCTCCAATTCTTCTTGGGATTCTCTATTGTGGTGGATTAGTATTTTATTTTGCTGGAATATTAAGAGGATTTGAATGTTATCATTGGTTTATATTCAGCAATTGGGTTTGATCGTTCTATCTCTCATCTTTCAATTGTTTGCTTTGTAATCATGTTTAGCATTGGTCTCATAATGGCTTTTGGTTTAGCTATAAACTAAACTCCATTATGGGATTCTAACGGATTTGAATATGTAGTTTGGTTGCATGTTTGAATGTTAGGGCTGTTTTGCATATCATATGGGAATTCTATCGTGATTGTTTTACATGTATGAATGCCTGATCACCATTCTTTTCAGTACTTGTATGGAATTGACAATGAACATGTGAGTATGGATTGTAATCATGATAAAGATACTTAATATGGGGGCTTTTTTTATATGGCTCACGATTTTGTGAACCAGATAGACATATATTGTTTCACCGTATGAGTTAGAGTAAGGGTTTGTGCTTAAATTCAAAGATAATTGCAATTTCATGTATATATAGTGATTTTGGTTGTATTGACGATTATATGGAGTCTATCATCTGTGGATGTTGTGTAAGTAGGTTATAGTGCATTGAAAAATGGCTATAACTCTATTAGTGCTCTTAACTATTTTCTTGTGAAATGTGAACACTTCTTGCATGATAGTGGCGATTGAATGAAATATTAAATGAAGTTAGGATCCCATTATTTCCAGATTTGGTTTATTCCATTAGTATTCTTATTTTTAGTTGTTATTTGCAATTAGATTAATTCATCAATTATAGTTATTAGTCTAGGCATATGAATATAGTGAATTAATTGATGCATAGTAGTTTAAATTTGACAACTTTCTCTGTGGGATCGATACTCTACTTACTCTATATTACTTGTTGACACATATATGCTTGCATGAGTTAGAGCTCTTTTATCAGAACTGAAAAAGAGGCAACAAGTTTTTGGCACCGTTGACGGTGAAAGGCATTGAATTTAAATAATTATCATTAGTTTAAAGCTATATTGTATGACTTAGACAATTCTGATCGTTTCTCATTTCTATTTTTGTTTTATTTGTAATTTCTGGTACTTGTAGATTTTTATGCACACAAGATCTTCCAATTTCGAATTAACACCAGCGCAGGATAACCTTAACGGGAGAGGTTGGAAAGCTAGTGTGCGAAGAAATTTACAAGCTCAGTTAGAAGGAACTATACCGGATATGGTAGAAGAACAAAGAATTGAGCAAAGAGAAGAGCATCGGGCTCTACGAGAATATTCCATGCCAAATATAAATGGACTATAGTCAAGCATAGTCAGACCGGCAATAGCAGTGAACACTTTTGAGATTAAACCGGGCACTATTCAGATGGTTCAGAACTCGGTTCAGTTTGGGGGTGCTGCTTCGGATGATCCGAATGAACACTTATTGAGCTTCATAGAGATTTGTGATACATTCCGATATAACGGTGTGATGGAGGATGCCGTTAGACTACAGCTATTTCCATTTTCATTGAGGGATAAGGCGAGAAGTTGGTTACATTCTTTGCCGTCGGGGTCAATCACTACATGGAAGGACCTAGCACAAAAATTCTTAGCCAAGTTTTTTCCAATGGCTAAGACTGCAAAGATAAGGACAGCTATCTCTCAGTTTGAGCAACAACAGGGTGAGTCCTTATATAAAGCATAGGAGCGATACAAAGAGATGCTAAGGAAGTGTCCGCATCATGGTATGCCAGATTGAATGGTGATCAACTCATTTTACAACGGATTGGGTTGGCAATGAGACCGATCAGGATGCAAATTGCAGGAGGAGCATTATGAGCAAAAAGCTATGACGAAGCTTTATGCACTTATCAAACTATGGTCGCAAATGATTACCGTAATCCTACATCTCGGATGTCACAAACCTCAAGGTTTCAGTGTGTTGAGGTAGATGTTATCACACGCTTGTCAAAGACAGTATGGCAAATATGACAAAGAAGATAGACACTATAGCGAGAGCAAAATGAAAACAGCTTGCCTACGTTTGTGAAATTTGTGCGGGGTCACACTCTACGGATCAATGTGCCATCACTTGAGGCCTGCGGTGCAAGATGTGAGCAACTACAGGAAAGACCAAGATCAATTTCAGAACACATACCACCCCAACAACCAAAATCATCCAAACTTTACCTCGTCGAATAACCAAGGAAATCAACAAAGTCCGCTTTCAAATTAATCATCAATTCCGCATACACCCAACCATTTCGGCACAAAGATACTTCAAACCACGCTTCCACCGGATTCTTCAACAACAACATCACACTCCAGCTACACCTCAGCAAGAAAAGAAATCAGAAATAGAGGAGATGATGTTGAAATACATGGAAAATACGGAGGTTATGATCAAGAGCCAAACAGTGGCTATTAAGAATTTAGAGACTCAAATGGGGTATGATATGAAGATGCTAAACAACAGCCCCCAAGGTTCCTTGCCAAGTAACACGAGGCAAATCCAAGAAGAGACTTTGAAGGAAGGAATAGGTGTCAAGCGATCACATTGAGATCCGGGAAAATTTGACAGCATCAGTAAGTCGCATACCAAGGCTGACAACACTAAGGAAGCCGCTATGGCAAAAGAGGGCAGAAGCAGTGATTATTGATGAAGAAAATTTGGAAAAATCTGAGTCACAACAGGGAGAAAAGATAAAATGTACTCGGAGGAAAAGCCTAAGAGTTCAAGTACACCAATTCACCCTCAAGCACCAGTGATCGCAAAGATTAACTAAACAGAGGGAGGATAAACAGTTTAACAAGTTCTTGGAGGTATTCAAAAAGCTGCAGATCAACATACCGTTCGCCGAGGCATTGAAATAAATGCCAAGCTATGCAAAGTTTATGAAGGGCATATTGTCAAGGAAGAGAAGACTAGATGAGTTTGAGACGGTAGCCTTGACAAAGGAATGCAGTGCAGTGCTTCAGCAGAAATTACCTCCAAAGTTGAAGGATCCGGGCAGCTTCATAATTCCATGCACAATTGAAAAGATAAACTTCGGTAAGTGCTTTTGTGATATTGGGGCAAGCATAAATCTAATGCCCTTGTTAGTGTTTAACCAGTTGGGATTGTCGGCGCCAAAGCCGACAAACATATCATTACAGCTAGCTGATAGATCCATTACGTATCCACTAGGAATTGTTGAAGATGTGTTGGTTAAGGTGGATAAGTTTATTTTTCCAGCTGACTTCATCATCTTAGATTACGAAGAGGACAAGAGTATACCAATAATACTGGGGAGACCGTTCTTAGCCACAGGCAGGACTTTGATAGATGTGCAAAAAGGTGAACTCACTATGCGTGTTCAGGATCAGAAGATCACCTTCAACGTCTTTAAAGTAATAAAGTTACCAACGGATGAAGAAGAATGCTTCCTGGTTGACTTGGTGGATTGGGGCCTACAGGATGAGGTACAGAAACCAGGGAATTATGGACCGTGGAGTGGTATACTGGATGAAAATTCTGAGTTGAAGGTAGAACCAATGACAAAAGCTGAAGTTGTTAAATTTCGGGGTGCAGTGGACAATAAGGCAGGCACCTCAATTCTCGATGTGACGTGAGATTCAGAGACAGTCAAGCTAATTGACTATAACTTAGCGCTCGATGGGAGGCAACCCATTATTTCTACCTCCATCGAATTTTTAGCTATTTATTTTGAATTATCTTAGTAGTTATATCTAATTCAGTTTAATAGGATATTAGATTTTCATGCTTAAGTGTGTACAAAGAATTGTTTTGCTAATATTTGCAAGATGTTAGCATTATATGGCCACTAATTCATGCCTTAACAATGTGCATTAATGTTCATATAGAACCATCATCGATAAAGATCACCGATAAAGCGTAGTGGAATTGAACCAGAGTATTGCAGATATCATGCAACGGCGCCCGCGCGGGCCTATTTGGTACAAACTCACTACCACAAGATCAAGTCAATCAGACAACATACATTCTCATGCAAGTCTCATACCTTCCTGCGCCATCCCAAGATAAACTTCAAGGTGGTCACAAGAACAATCGAATTAAGACAGATTTGAACATCTTAAAAAAGAGTTGTGGACCATTTGGAATAATAACAGACACGAAATTCTCTCACTCTCCATAACTCACGTCTCTATCTCTCTATCAGTTACAGAGTGAAGCCATACATCGCGAACTATGCTCATCTCAAGTATATTTTATTGTGTTTTAGTTGTATTTCATGATAGTTTGCATTGCATTTACTTAAATCTCCTTTTTATGAATAAGTGCAGGAATCAGCCTAATTTGGTGGTACTAGAGGGCACGAAGCTAATGGACGCATGAGGCAAGGCAAAAGTTGGGATATGCATGGTTGAGGATTGAGTGAAACATAGATGAAAAAGCATGGGTGGACATAGGACATGTCAAGAAGCAAGAAAGAATAATGCGTAACCAAACTCGTGGAGCGTAACCGAATTCACTAACCAGTAGTCGCCACGACAAGATGAGCTTGAGACGCCGCAGACCCGCCATGAAAGCATCCAAATGCATAATGATACCTATTGCAAGTCAGACTACCATGAGCTTGAAAAGCTTAGAGGACGCATACCTACCAGTGAGCCTAGGCCTACCGACAGTAAACCTTCGCAAGTCGCACGCCTGCCGATAAACAAATACTGGATGGGCGGGCGCACACGCCGAGCGATACCGGAGTCATTGATGTGTTTTATTTTCATTTTTAATTAAAATGATGGTAATTGATTTAAAAACGATTCTGACTAGGGTCAGAAAAAAATCTTCGATAACTTTTAGTCTATTTTTCATCGTAGTAACTAGGGTTTACACTGTGAGGGAGATTCCAACGTAGAACGAAGTCAAACCGTCTATTTCTCTAATTCTTCTTGGGATTCTCTATTGCGGTGGATTAGTATTTTATTTTTCTGGAATATTATGAGGATTTGAATGTTATCATTGGTTTATATTCAGCAATTGGGTTTAATCGTTCTATCTCTCATCTTTCAATTGTTTGTTTTGTAATCATGTTTAGCATTGATCCCATAATGGCTTTTGGTTCAGCTATGAACTAAACTCCATTATGGGATTCTAACGGATTTTAATATGTAGCTTGGTTGCATGCTTGAATGCTAGGGGTCGCTTTTGCATATCATACGGGAATTCTATTGTGATTGTTTTACATGTATGAATGCCTGATCACCATTCGTTTTTGTACCTGTATGGAATTGACAATAAACATGCGAGTATGGATTGTAATCATGATAGCATGCGAATATGGGGCTGTTTTATATGGCTCACATATTTTATGAACCAGATAGACATATACTGTTTCACCGTATGAGTTAGAGTAAGGGTTTGTGCTTAAATTCAAGATAATTGCAATTTCACATGTATATATAGTGATTTTGGTTGTATTGACGATTACATGGGAGTCTATCATCTCATGATGTCGTGTAAGTAGGTTATAGTGCATTGAAAATGGCTATAACTCTGTTAGTGCTCTTGACTATTTTCCTGTGATATGTGAACACTTCTTACATAATAGTGGCGATTGAATGAAATATTAAATGAAGTTAGGATCCTATTATTTTCAGATTTGATTTATTCCATTAGTATTCTTATTTTTAGTTGTTATTCGCAATTAGATTAATTCATCAATTATAGTTATTAGTCTAGGCATATGAATATAGTGAATTAATTGATTCATAGTAGTTTAAATTTGACAACTTTCTCTGTGGGATCGATACTCTACTTACTCTGTATTACTTGTTGACACATGTATGCTTGCATGAGTTAGAGCTCTTTTATCAGAACTGAAAAAGAGGTAACAACTTCTTACGTAAGCATCAATAATCAATACCGTGTGTTACTATGCAATCACGCCAGACATCGCATTTTTTTAGCACCGGTAGTTCAATGTACTTAATTCAGAAACTTTTTTCGTTATTTTTATAAAAAGATATTTCTGTCATTTTTTAACTATGACAATACTTCCGTTGTGGGGTTCACCAATGATTGTGTCGTCATACGAATATTCCCTGTTAAAACGAATATTTCCCGACCAATCGAATATTCTCCGACACAACGAATATTTTATATCAACTTGCTTACTTTGAAAAATTTTCAAATATCACCCTTAACTTTAAACTTTATCAATTTAACCATTTACAAAATAACATAATAATTATAAGAAAATTGAATACTTCTATTTCATAAAATTCGGGATGTCACAATCTCCCCTCCTTATGAAATTTTGCCCTCGAAATTTACGTGATTGGTAGTAGTTCAAGAGATGAGAATACCTTGCTTTTTTTTGGATCAGACCTTCCTGCTATTTTCTCTCAGATCATGATTTTTCCATCGCTAATCTCCTCGTATTTTAAATATCATTCTAGAATACATCTTCAAAACAAAGGTTATATGACATATCACATTTTGTCAACTTATCAAGTAAACAATTTTAGCTTAGGTAAGTCACACACTAACTAAGTATATTACTCTGCCTCCCTCCTAGTTCTAGACTCATATCTTCGCCAAATGATTATATCCCTAAGCTCGATACCATTTGTGACGCCTCAAAATAGGTCCACACGACCCATTCTGAGTCGCCAGATATCACACTATAAAAATCAAATACAAACTTTATTTATACAACTATTGAACTGTCGTGCAGAGTACGACAACACATAAGCTGTGAGTTTTAATACAAATATATGTAACTCTCATGGTGCCTCACCACACAACATCTTACAATGGTACTTTACATAAAAGTACAAATAATAACTATTTTAGAAATTAAAATCTTTGGAAAATACTCAAGGAAACCTTCGTATATGGGAGGCCATGCATCTAAGTTAGGATAGATATCATACGACTCGAGAATTATCCTTGGTTAACCCAATAGACCCCAAAGAAAAACGAGAAGATTATTGTCTTTCCAATGGTGAGTCTTCTCTTGACATATAATTATCTCCATCGTCTCCAATTGAGAATTATATCTCAACCAAACTCCAAGATTATATAGGTAGTGCTCATAGATATAATCAAGAAGTTGACATGTGCACAACCCCGCCTTTACGATAACACGAAGTCGTTCATCATTAGACATCTTGTATGATAAAGGCAAAATACCTTCAAAAAAGTCAGGTTCACCTCTCCGTATTCTTGCTCACCAAAATCAATCGGTTAAAATGACGTATAAAATACTACACACACTTATCCGAAATTCTCAATAAAATTATTTCCATGAAAAGATATCGCATGAAAGCGCAAATATCAAGGATATTCTACTAATTTCATGGAGTATAGAAGCCAAAACTTCAACAAAATGAGTATAGAATTCAAAATCAAAATGAAATAATATTACTTACATACTACGTAGTATGGAAGAAAATATTATTTTAAGCTTAATATCGAACAAAAATAACATCCTCGAATCGAAAATAATATTCCAACGAATATTTAACGAAGATAATATTCCTACTGAATATCGAATTCGAAGATAATTTTCTTTATGAATATTGAACAAAAATAATATTCATACGAATACGAAAAAATAATATCTCTTCGTAATATGAAATAAATAATACCTCTTACCTCGTAAGAAGACCGGATATCGGAGTAGTGAAGTAGCGGATTACTCTTCTTCTATCTCATTATAGCTTCTCTCTTTATAATTACTCTTGTGAGTCTTAGTGAATTGGTGAGAATGAAGGAAGAATGAGCTTCTATTTATAGGAAAACATAGTGTTGATAATTTCACGTTTTGGGGCTCGAAATATTACAGTATAATACCTTCATCTTTTCCTTCATTTTTAATTTAGTCCTGCAAGTATTATCAAACTTGCACCACCTCCCCTAATAGTATATCATGTGAATCAATAGTACAATCATGTGACTCAATAGTTCTATACATGTGAAAAAACTAATTACAATATAGTACCTTCATCTATGCCTCCATTTTTAATTTAGTCATGCAAGTATTATCAATCTTGCACCACCACCCCTAATAGTACATGCATGTGAATCAATAGTATACACATGTGAACACATAGTTATAAGCATGTGAATTAATAGAAATTAGTTGCTCATTTATCCAATTAATTACCCGATTGGTCAATATAACTTCCAGACATCAATTATTATCGAAATTAATGTCAATTTCCACTAACACTAATAATCCCAACACAATGGAACTATCAATTTTATCTTTAATCAACGCGAACTTATTCATCATTAATATTATAACTCACAATATTTAACAACCAGGTCATTCCCAAGAAAGAGGGGGCTTTCCGATAAGGATTTCTCCTTATTGGCGTGTAATTAGGTGACCAAACCTCTCCTTGACAGAACTTCTAGACATTTGATGAGTGAGTTTTATACACATGAATTGAGTGCCTTTGAGCTTAATATTTTGGATGTTTTTAAGTGTTTGTGTCTATTCATGCATGTTTTACGTTGTTTTGTAGGAATTGGGACAAAAGTTACTTGGATCGACATTTGGGGTGGCTAGATTCTCGTTTTTGGCTTGCTATTTACACAGCAGGCACTTCAAAGCCAATTTGAGTATTGCTCTGGACCTTATTTCGAAAACCTTAAAGAAAGAAAGTTGTATATCTATGTCTCCTCTTTCCGGAACATCTTAAATCATCAAAATCGGAGTTCAGACGAAGGAGTTATGGCCATTTTCCCAAATGACGTCAGAGCAGAAAATTTCAAAAAATGTTTCAGCGCCGGGGCGCCCATTTGTAGTTCATTTTCAGTGCTGGGGCGCTAAGGAGCAGTTTTCCAGCACCGTGCCCAGCGTTGGGGAGCTAGGGAAGGGCTTGGTCAAGCTTGGACGTGTTTTGGGGAGATTTTTGACACTTTTTTGACTCCAAATTGGATTGAGTTTGTTCCTAAGCTAAAAATTGGACTTGTAACCTATAAATACATGATGTAAGACATAAAATAAAGGGAGATTAGATATATTAGACTAGATAAAACACTCCATTAGATTAGAATATAAACCCTATTTCTTAATTAGCCATTGGAGATTGAAGCAACTTGAAGAACACTGGAGATCAAGAGCAAGAACAAGAGCAAGAGGGGAACATCAGATTTGCTGACAACAAATTCTATTCTCTTCTCTTATCATAGTTTTATCTTTTAATGTCTATTCAGTTGTGGATTCTTGATTTTAATTCAATGACAATAAACTAATTCTTTCATTAAGATTTCAATTAAACCTTTTATGTCTACAAATTAGTTATTCGATTTATTCCAATTATTTATGTCAAAGTGAATTGTTTATCATGTCTTGTGCTTATTGATTAATTATTTGGCCAATAATTACCTTGTTACTCTAGGAGGAATTGGAAGAGGAGATGTAGGGTTAGAACTGGGCATGATAACATGTATTCTTAATTATTTGCATGACGGATAATTAGGGGCATGAATTGAATGGAAATATCTGTTCGCTGCATGTAACAAGTTAGGAATTGGGATCGAAAGAGTTTAATTTAATTATTTTGCATAGGAATATAGCAAGATTAATTGGATTAAATAGAAGTTAATTGATCACTTGGAAAAGGGCTTTTGACACTTGAGAATTCCTGTTAACAATTTAGTAGGCATAATAATTGGGATAATTGGATGATTGATTTATAGTTCATAATTGGGGATATTGGAGTCTTAATCCTTATTTATCTGAATTCATTCGTTAAAATCTTAGTTTTATTTATTTAATTTATTCTAGAGTAATTTATTTTACTTGCTTAATTTATTTTTATTATTTTGAAAAATCACACTTTATGGTTGTTTAAATAAAATTGGATTGATATAGTGCTAGTAGTTAGAATTTATTGATTAGAATTCTCTGTGGGATCAACATTCTATCTTATCACTTTATTACTTGTTGACTGTGTACACTTGCACAAATTCATTGATTGTGAAATCAACCAACAAGTTTTTGGCGCCGTTGCCGGGGAATTCTTTATTAATATTAATTTCATATTAGTTATAATCAATTCGGTCTTAATTTAAACGTTATTTACTTTTCTTCTTGTATTTGCAGGAATTCTTTGCGAGTGTATGTACACTAGATCAAGGGCTAAAAAGGAACTTTTTCTTTATATACGCATTTATATCGAAAGGAAGTTCCGTAAATTACAATTGACTAAAGGCTTGGTGTCACCGAGGAAGAAAAACCTCAAGGTATCAAGAAATACCAAAGAATACGGCAGGGAAGAACAAAAATCACTTAGGGATTATGCCATTTATAATGTTACGATATATACAAATGAGTATTAGGAGGCCTCAGAATCAATGCAAATAGCTTTGAGATAAAACCGAACAATTCAGATGCTCTGTAATACATGCCATTTGGGGTAGTTCGATAGATGATCCTAATGAGCACATCTCTCGAGTTTCTTGAAGTTCATGACACCTTCAATTTCAATAATGTATCGGAAGATGCTATAGGGTTGAGGATGTTCTCATTTATGTTGAAAGATAAAGCTCAGAGTTGGTTACATTTTTTGCCTCCTGGTTCAATTACAGCTTGGGATGACTTAGCTCAAAAATTTCTAGCTAAGTTTTTTCCACCAGCTAAGTCGGCAAAACTACGGAACGATATTCACACCTTCGCACAGTTTGACTCAGAAACGTTATATGAGGCGTGGGAAAGATTCAAAGATATGCTCCGTAAATTCCCACATCACGGAATCCCACAGTGGATTCAGGTTGGGATATTTTGTGATGGATTGCACGCATCCACAAGAGCCAGTATTGATGCAGCAGCAGGTGGAGCGATCATGTCTAAGAATTTTGATGAGGCTTATCAACTGTTAGAGACAATGGCCAACAACAACTATCAGTGGCCCATGACTAGGTCTAACCCTCCGAAAACACCGAGAAAGTTTGAAGTGGATACAGTGACAGCATTGGCAGCACAGATGTCTGCACTAGATAAGAAAATCGAAACATGGACTCCACCATCCATGCAGCAAGTAGCATTGGTTTGTGAGTTATGTGTTGGGAGTCATGCTACAAATCAATGTTCCATAAATGCTGAATTAGCTCAGTTCGTAGGGAGCTATAATCGATCTACCCAACCGTATCTGAATCAAAACGCATATAATCCGGGTTAGAGAAATCACCCGGGATTTTCATGGAGTAACAATTAAGTTCAACCACCTAGAAAGCAAAACACATCTAGATTTCAAAATCAGACTCAACAACAGCTAGAGAGGAAATCAAGTTTGGAAGAAGCTTTGGAAAAATTCATTTTAGCGACTGACAAAAGGATCGGTGAACAAGAAAAGTTATTGAATCAAGTAGATATGAATGTTAAAAGTCAAGGTGCTTCAATAAAGAATCTAAAAATGAAATGGGGCAGATAGCACATGCGTTGAATAACCGTCCACATGGAACACTCCCTAGTGATACAGAGATAAATTCGGGTAGAGATGAGCATTGCAAGGCTGTGACTTTACGTAGTGGAAAGGATTTGCAGGAGACAGTTAAGGATAAGGAAAAGAGGGACAACGCAACAGATGAAACAGAAGAAGTTGTGGAAACCAGAAAACGTCAAGATAAGACCTTAGAGCAGAAAGTACCGGAATCAACCATCACAATGCCTCCCATACCGTATTCGCAAAGGTTTCAGAAATCCAAGTTAGATAAGTAGTTTTCAAGATTCTTGGATATTTTTAAAAAACTGCATATCAATATCCCATTCGCAGAAGCCTTGGAACAAATGCCGAGTTACGCCAAGTTTATGAAGGAAGTTTTGTCGAAAAAGAGGAAATTGGGTGATTTTGAAACAAAGGACGTTGATCAAGAGTGCGTTATGATTATCCGTAATAAGTTACCTCCGGCTCAAGGAGATCCGGCAGCCAAGACCTTGCCCAATTGGCAGTCATGTCGTAGGCAAAGCTCTTGTTCGACGTTCTTAATAGGGAACCTATCTATAAAGAGCATGTTAAGTGACTTTCATTCAAGGGTCATTACTAATGGGAACCTCCCAAAAGAGACATTGTTACTGATGGATGGAGGGTTCCTCAATTTTCGTAGGGGAATTGGATAGAGAATTGTAGAAGTCATGCTGAGACTATAAAACAAACGCTTATTGGGAGGCAACCCAAGTTTAATTTTTATTTTTAGTTTTTATTAGATTTTATATTAGTAGTTTTGAATTTGCATTTATTTAGAATTTAATAAAAAAAAATTATATCATGGTTTATAGGTTATTCAAGTCAAATTCAAATATGGTGCCCAATTTGTTTCATGTGCTTAGCCTATTCTCCAAACTTAGTGGACAAGGAGGAAGATTGTTATATTTTCAGGGAAGTCATCTGCTCTACTTTTTTCTATTTCATCCATTGAGGACAATGTCTAGTTTAAGTTTGGGGGCACTTTAGTGTCGTATTGCATATAGTTAGTTATCTGCATGGTAGTTCATTTTTTTATGTGTTAGCATTGTGTTTTTTTTAGGTTGCATATAATACATGGTAGTTATTTGCATATTCATATATGTGTTGCATTAGTATGTGTTTATGTAGTATAATTGCATTTATTTTTATTTATTTTTGCATGAATCTGTGTGATCGGTTGGTGTGGTCTTAGCTCGGCCTATGATAAGATTGGTTTTGTATGTTAACTTGAACAGTGTTGATAATTGATGATGAGTTCTAATTTTAATCATGATGATAATCTGAGCTTGTTTTAAACTTATGTAACCGGTTAGCACTTAAAGTTTAACTGTTTTAATCCACTTGGTTCAAGGCTTTCATAATTTGTTTCTGAGGGAAAATCTTGGTTAAAATTTAAGAAAATTAGTGAACTTGCGGTGAAGGTTGGAATGACATAAAAGCTTGAGTTTGGGGGAATCTATGGAGTATATATATACAAAATGAAAATGAAAAAAAATGAAAAAAAGAAATGATGAAAAGAAAAAAAAATAGAAAATCCAGAAAAAGAAAAAAAAATGAATAAACACCGTGGCATGCATGTCTAGTTTTGTGGCCTTTGCTACTTGAGTAAGTAAGTTCTAGAAGGGATTGTTTTTACACCTAGCGCCTCTAAGGTCTTAATGGCTTGGGAGTCGTTGGTCGAAAGCTCATTAAGGTAAAGACCGAAAAGTCTAAGGAAAAAGACATCAGATGCCCATAAAAAATAAAAAATGAATAAAACACGAGAAGAGGAAAATTCCTCGTGATTGAATAAAAGTAGAAATAAATCAGATTTACCCTTAGACTTGGTAATTGCTTAGTTTTAACTAGAGTTGTCATGTTCACAAAAGTAATTAAATTGAACCAAATTTTCCTTCTAAGAAGTTTGTTATGTGATTATCTTGAATCGTGGTTGGTTAGAATGGTTAACAAGCACACACACACAAATATGGGTGATGATCGGTTTGATTGAGTAATTGGTTATAGTTATGGATTTTGACTTGATTGGATATATTGTTTGAGTATCACTGGTATCTTTGAGGCCTGTTGTTATATATCATATTGATTTATTACTGGGTTCGTAGGTATATTAGGAAGTAGATCGTGCATATGCATTCATGTAGTTGAGTTCGGTTGTTTATTTTTTGTTCTTTTGTATTTTTGCTTGAGGACAAACAAAGGTTTAAGTTTGGGGGTATTTGATGAGTGAGTTTTATACACATGAATTGAGTGCGTTTGAGCTTAATCTTTTGGATATTTTTAAGTGTTTATGTCTATTCATGCATGTTTTACGTTGTTTTGTAATAATTGGGACAAAAGTTACTTGGATCGACGTTTGGGGTGGCTAGATTCGCGTTTTTGGCTTGCCATTTACATAGCAGCCACTTCAGAGCCAATTTGAGTATTGCTCCGGACCTTATTTCAAAAACCTTTAAGAATGAAATTTGTATATCTACGTCTCCTCTTTTCGGAACATCTTAAATCATCAAAATCAGAGTTCGAACGAAGAAGTTATGGCCATTTTCCCAAAGGACGTCAGAGCAGAAAATTTCAAAAAATGTTCCAGCGCCGGGGCGCCTATTTGTAGTTCATTTTCAGCGTCGGGTCACTAGGGAGCAGTTTTGCAGCGCCGGGGCACTAGGGAAGGGCTTGGTCAAGCTTGGACGCGTTTTGGGGCGATTTTTGACACTTTTTTGACTCCAAATTGGATTGAGTTTGTTCCTAAGCTAAAAATTGGACTTGTAACCTATAAATACATGATGTAAGGCATAAAATAAAGGGAGATTAGATAGATTAGACTAGATAAAACACTCCATTAGATTAGAATATAAACCCTATTTCTTAATTAGTCATTGGAGATTGAAGCAACTTGAAGAACACTGGAGATCAAGAGCAAGAGCAAGAGGGGAGCATCAGATTTGCTGACAACAGATTCTATTCTCTTCTCTTATCATAGTTTTATCTTTTAATGTCTATTCAGTTGTGGATTCTTGATTTTAATTCAATGACAATGAACTAATTCTTTCATTAAGATTTCAATTGAACCTTTTATGTCTATAAATTAGTTATTTGATTTATTCCAATTATTTATGTCAAAGTGAATTGTTTATCATGTCTTGTGCTTATTGATTAATTGTTTGGACAATAATTACCTTGTTACTCTAGAAGGAATTGGAAGAGGAGATCTAGGGTTAGAACTGGGCATGATAACATGTATTCTTAATTATTTGCATGACAGATAATTATGGGCGTGAATTGAATGAAAATATCTGTTCACTGCATGTAACAAGTTAGGAATTGGGATCGAAAGAGTTTAATTTAATTGTTTTGCATAGGAATATAGCAAGATTAATTGGATTAAATAGAAGTTAATTGATCACTTGGAAAAAGGGCTTTTGACACTTGAGAATTCCTGTTAACAATTCAGTAGGCATAATAATTGGGATGATTGGATGATTGATTTATAGTTCATAATTGGGGATATTGGAGTCTTAATCCTTATTTATCTGAATTCATTCTTTAAAATCTTAGTTTTATTTATTTGATTTATTCTAGAATAATTTATTTTACTTGCTTAATTTAGTTTTATTATTTTGAAAAATCACACTTTATGGTTGTTTAAATAAAATTGGATTGATATAGTGCTAGTAGTTAGAATTTATTGATTAGAATTCTCTGTGGGATCGACATTCTATCTTATCACTTTATTACTTATTGACTGTGTACACTTGCACAAATTCATTGATTGTGAAATCAATCAACAACATTGTCAATATTGTAAATAATAATATGAATAACTTTGTCGTCTCAATTATTGATTTAATAATATAACATATTATGCAGATGATACTATGACAATAATTGAATCAATAATATGAGAGATATGATGCAGCAATTATTGTAGCAATAATTGAGTATAACTGAGTGACTTCTTACGTAAGCATCAATAATCAATATCGTGTGCTACTATGCAACCACTCATATTAATGTACTTTTACCACCGGTTAGTTCAACAGTTTAACGGTAAAACTTTCGTCGTTATTTTTATTAAAAAATATTTCTGTCATTTTCTAACTACGAAAATACTTCCGTTGTGGGGTTCACCAATGATTGTGTCGTCGTACAAATATTCTCTGTTAAAACGAATATTCCCCGACCAATCGAATATTCCCCGACACAACGAATATTTTATATTAACTTGCTTACTTTGCAAAATTTTCAAATATCACCCTTAACTTTAACCTTTATCAATTTAACCATTTACTAAATAACATAATAATTATAAGAAAATTGAATACTTCCATTTCATAAAATTCGGGATGTCACAAACATCCTCAAAGCAGCAATCTGACTTGTTAAATGATGAACATCCTTATACGATTGTGGGGACTTCATGTCCAGAATAGCTTGTATCTTCTCGGGATTAGCCTTTATCCCCCTCTTGCTGACTAGATAACCTAGGAACTTCCCTGCACCTAGTCCGAAGGTACACTTAGTCGGATTCAACCTCAGATTGTAGTGTCGAATGGTTTAAAAACAATCCTCCAAATTATCCAGATGACCCCGAACTGTCATGCTTTTGACGATCATGTCATCCATATAAACTTTCATACTCCACCCCAGCTGCTTCGTAAACACGTAATTCATCATCCTTTGATATGTGGTCCCCGCGTTTAATAGGCCAAAGGTATTCTTCTTATACGCATATATCGACCGATGAGTGATGAAGGAGGTTTTTAGGATGTCCTCCTTATACATCAAAATCTGATGGTATCCCGAAAAAACATCTATAAAGCTAAGCAAAGCATACCCTAAAGTCGCATCGACAAGTTGGTCGATGTGTGGCAGGGGATAGAAGTCCTTTGGGCATGCTCTGTTCATGCTGGTGTAATCTATACAAATATGAAATCAATCTCAAATATGAAATCTGCTGCCAAGAGCTTTGTCATCTCTTCATCAATTATCTTCTGTTTTTCTGGAGTAAAAATCCTCCTCTTCTGCCAAACTAGTTTCTTCGTCGGGTCCACATACAACTTGTGTTCAGCAACATTCTGATCCACCCCTAGGCGAAGATATCTGCATAGCACTGAAGAAATTCCACCAGGCTCATCCGAAAAGACTCTAGCAATCCTGACCCGATATCCTTATAGTCTTATCCTTCTTCCATGAGATCAAATCAACCTCTTCGGTCACTCCTGCCAGCATGACCAAGGGTTCAGTACTATTTTCTGTAAATAGTTTAATCTTTATCGCCATGGTCTATTTTTGCTTACTGACCCCAACTCCCGAAGTGATCAGTGCATTCCGGTAGCATCTCCTTGCCAAATCAAGATCTTCAACAACCTCCCCAACTCCATGCGGCATAGGGAAATTTATCTTGAAGTGAGGAATCGATGTCACTGTATGGAGGGCTGTCAGTGTGGGCCTTCCTAGAATTACATTGTATGACGAATCCATATGACCTACAAAGAAGCTACACATAATTTCCACCTGTTATGGAGCTGTTACGAAGATAACTGGTAACTCAATTTTCCCGACAACTTTGATTGGCTCGTTGTTGAACCCATACAATAGAGACTCATACCTGATCTCCATCTTTCTCCTGTCCAGGTTCATCCTCTGGTAAGCATGTTCATACAGAATATCCATCGAAGACCCGTTGTCTATTATCATACGTTTCATAAACACTAAACTCACATGTGAAGTAATCACTAATGCTCCCTCGTGTGGTTAGATCGGCACCACAGGGTAATCCTCATCGGTGAATGAGATCAATGAACCCGGGTACTGTGACGCCCCAAATTCAGACACTCATATCTCGAGTTTGGTTCGTCACATGCTAAGTCTAATAATAAATCAAAATCTCACAGAACAGAAAATAGAATAATTTATAGTGTCATAACATAATTATTCTCATCCCAAGGTCTCGCAACCGTTACTACCACATTACAACTTAATTTAAACATAACTTAATACATCATAATAAATAAGTCTTCCTACAACATAATAATAGTACACTCCTAGTACTAAGAAATAAATTTACTCCGAAGCCTTTTCTTTGCCCTTGTCCTTGCCTGAGGGTTCACCACGTTCGGCCTTAACTGAAAGTCTTAAGGAAAGCAATGATGAACAACAAATTTACCCAGCAAGTAATGTCGCAAATAAGGGTGAAAAGTTATAAAGTTCAAATCTCAAGGGTATAACCATGAATAATAGTTCAGGTACTATTAACAATTCTCAATAAAAGTTGCTATGGACTGAAAGATATCAATAAGATTCAAAAATACATTATGTCAAGGTTTAGGAATAATGAACACTGAGCAATCACTAAGGACTAAGAACTTCTACTAGAATTAATAGCATTACACTAAAAATTTAATAAAACGAGTACAACAGGTGATCAGCCTAAGTACCCTATGTTATGCATAACATTTAAACATGCTAGTATGTGCGCACGTCGGTTCCCCGATAATTATATAATTTCCCCTTCAATGAGGGTTGTTCATCTAAGCAGATTTAAGAGTTCGCACCAAGTCAATTTGGTTTGGATAGCTCTTAACATATGATAATAGTCTAGCTGAATAAATGGCTTAGACAACTTTTATAATTCATTTAAGAACGATACGTTCAAGGCTTGCAACAACATCAAGATATACAAATGATTTTCGAATAGTAATAGATATTTGCTCGAAATAAATATGGTTGATATGGCAACAATTAGGATTATACAATATATATAGTGTAAAGAATTAGAGAACTTGCATTCAATATGAGAATCAAATGAAGTTAGAGAACTTGCACAAAAGAGATAAGTTTTAGATACTTGCACAATATCCAAAGTTGTATAAGTTAGGAAACTTGCCTCAAGCGTAGTTTACCAACTTATAGTTTATCAACACTTTGAAATCTTATTGTAACATAGTTACGCATATAGGTTTATTCATTAATTACGCAAGCTCAAACATAATTTATCTCATACATGTAATTAATACATATGTTAAGTATACACATAAGCCTATGAAATCAATCAATGTATATAATTCACGAATTCTTAAGGAACATCGTCTTTATCTCATTAGGAATCTTATATGGTTTAACATTTTCATGTTATCTTATCTACCTCAATAAGTCTCTGTTTATTAGCTTAGAACAATAATGTGGTTAAGCCGTCATGATTAGCAGCAAATGAAATAAGTCAGACCAAATCAGTAGGATGGTAGCAATTGCGTCCCGTTAGGCTTAGGGATTCGCCTTGATCATTGTAAGACCCCAAATTTTATAAATAAAGATGAATTTTCTATAAATATTATTTTTGAATATTATGGAATAAATTTGATATAATGTTATAGTTAGGTAATATATATAAATTTTGCAAAAGTAAGTAAGTTGTTATAAAATATTCGTTTGGTCGTGAATATTCTTTTTGTTTGGGAATATTCGTATGATTTGACTACTCAATCATTAGTGGACCCCACAACTAAGTATTGTCGTAGTTAGAAAATGATAAAATTATCTTTCTATAAAAATAACTACGGAGGTGTTACCGTTAAAACTGTTGAACTACCCGGTGGTAAAAACAAGACGATGTCGTGTGGTTGCGTAAGAGACACGGTATTGATTATCGATGCTTACGTGAGAAGTCACTTAGCTATACTCAATTATTACTACAATGAATTGTTGCATCATATCTCTTATATTATTGATTCAATTATTGTCACAAAGATCATCTCATATAATATGTTATATTATTAATTGAGACGACAAGTTATAAATGATTAATAATTGTTGAAAGATTAAAAATGTGTTGATTAAAAATAAAATGATTTGTGGTAATATTTATTCAATCCTCGATGTATATAAAGAGTCTACATTATGAGACGCGTTTGTGGTAAGTTTGATTATTTTATGGGGGCCATATGTCATCATCTAAGAGTCTCTTCAATCAATAAATTACCTTTGTGAATAGTAATTACCTTTGTGAATAGTAATTACCTTCACAATAGTATTTACCTTCAATCAATAGTAATTACCTTCTTCAATAGTATTTACCTTCACAATAGTAATTACCTTCGTCAATAGTAATTACCCCTTCAAAAAATAGTATTTGTCCCTTCAATATTATCAAGAGTTAACTCGCCTCTTGATTGTTCAAAGGTTAATTACCCCTTCATGAAAATAGTAGTTGTCTCTTCAATATTACCAAGAGTCATTTTGACCCTTCGTTAAGACCAAGAGCCACCCTCGCTTTTCTATAAATAGAAAGCTCATTCCTTCATTATTTCTTACGAATTCATTGAAACTCTAGAGAGAAACTATAGAGAAAAGAAGAAAAGTATTCTCGCTACTTCACTTTTCTAATATTCATTTCTTCTAAGGTAGGAATATTATTTATTGTACTAAGTAAAGGTGTTATTCTTTCTTATTCATGAAGAGAACTGTTGTTATTCCATTGCTTATTATTCTATTGAATAACTCAGATACGCTTATTACCCTATACTTGGTGACATTCTTCTATTATTCTCATTGGAACATCCCATGCTCTGTGTGTTTTACACCGACCGGTTCCGCTTTTTATTATTATTCTGTTGGAACATCCTGCTCAGTGTGTTTTACAATCAACTCGTTCCGTCTTTATTATTATTATTTTGGAACATCCTCATGCTGTGTGTTTTACACTGCACCTAGTTCCGCCTTTTTATTATTATTCATTGAACATCCTCATGCATGCGCTTTACGCCGGACCGGGTTCCGTTATATATTATTCTGTTGGAATAACTCACATTGCAAGCGGTCTATCGCATGCATGGTGATTTCTTTTGTTATTCCATTCTTTATTATACCCAAATAGTTAAAACTTTGACTTCTATACTCCATGAAATTAGTAGAATATCCTTGATATTTGCGTTTCATCTAAAGATCTTTTCATGGAAATATTCTTCCGATCATTCTTGAATTTTACTCTACAAAACAAAGATCATGTTGACAGTTTGATGTTATTGGTTCCTAGATAAATTAATTCTTGAACTTGTTTTATTGAATTCTTATATCATTGTCATCATCCTCATGTTTATATTATGTTGAAAGTCATCTCGTGGCCCAGTAGTGCATAGATGGACTTGGTATGATTATGACCGAGAGACTATTCTTGTAATCATGGCCGTAATGTTACAAATGATGTGGTAAAAATCCTTAAGGGCCCGTAGTGCATTGATGGACGATTGTTGGCATGATCATGACCATTAATGAATACACAAATATTCTCGGCCCGTAGTGCATGAATAATTGTGGTCGTGATACTAAAGAATATCCTTAAGCCAGTAGTGTGGGGGTGATTCGATGATGTGGAATATTTATTAAAGTTTGAGTCTCAAATATAACAAAGGATGAAAAACCTTTTAAATCATAAAAGATAGTAGATTTTATTTTCTACTTGACTTTTTTTAATGGATCATTGGTTCCGCTATAGTTAAACTTGATGTTCATTATATTTTATCGCTTTAACATCATTTTGAGGCTAATGATAATTTATTCTCGCATTATCTTAGTCATAATATTTCTTCTTGAGCTAGTTGAGCTCACCCTTTCTTTCACCGTTCTCTTGAGAAATGAGAATATAAATTGGGACGAAGCTCGGGGAACGGAGTAATGGTCCGCAGATAGCATTAGTAGTCCCTCACTATTCGTGAAATAGTGTGATAATAATTGTAATGAGGACTCCTTTTGAGTTTGTATAATATCTAGTAGACAATATTTGTATTCAAACTCACGCTTTATGTCGTATTGTACACGGCGCTTATATTAGTAAGTTGTATTTAAATTCTGTACCATGTATCTGACTACCCAAGATGGGTGATGTATACCTAATTTTGGGGGCGTCACAGCCGCGCTGTCCCCTGGCCAGACTAGAGTTGAGCTTTTGCTCTCCTGGTGTCAGTCCACTTTTAGCATACTAAAACATTAACAATTATCATGCCCACATGCTAGAGGACTTTACATATATGTACGACCATTCTAAGTTTGTCTTTACACATCACGATCTTAGTTTGGGGATTTTTAAGGAAGTAAGACCAAATAGGGTCATGAAATCACAAGACCTATCATGTCAACCATATATCAACATAAAGAGATTACATAATCTGTAATGCATGCTTACACGTGTTCACATCATTTACGCATGACTAGCATTGTTTATCACTATAAAACATGTTTAAACTCACGCTTAGTTAACTTTCATTATGTCTAACACATATGAATCATGTTTACAGACACAATGAACATAAACATGCCATCTTACATCTTTAGAACTTAACTACTCATACAAATGCAACTTAGTTTGAAAAATATCTGAGTTTACTTTTGAAATCATTTTAAAACAAGTCAATGCAATTTAGTGCAAACGAAACATCTTATAATCATATTTTATGCATAGTTAGATCGTATACTCATGCTTATAAAATTAGAAATGAGACATTATTAGTTTCATCAAGATCTATTTCTAAAGTTCAAGTATTCTCTAGCAAATACATACTAAAGTAAGTTAAGGTAATCATGTTATACAAGGGACTTAAAGTCATAAATAAGACATATTTTCATGTATATCTAAGTTGTTATAGCATGATAGAACTACCACATAACATCAGAAGTCCAAAACTCATGACTGGTGCACGACCTAACTATGCCGTGTTGAACTGCAGGGAGCGCGCAGCTAAGCCCTACCCTGGTAAGTTCAGACCAGTCTCTGCTTCGGCATAGATCAAATCAAATACAATTTTCCTTTATCCTAACATGCTTAAACCTATTCTCTGAGGTTTCTTACATACATAAAAACTTCACAAACACTTGATAGCACATTTCCAAACCAAATTCACAAGAATTGGTGACAATTTCTATAATTTTCTAAGTTTGGAATTAAGAATTTAAAACAAGAATTTTACCTTCTATGAAGCTTAGTTTCTTCCTTTTGTAAATTCTAGACTCTCTAAACAACAAGCAACTCACACTCTTAATCTTGGAATTCAACAAACAATTCTCAGCAATGGGGAAATAAAAATGAAGCTGCCTTTTTATAGAAGAATGATTGACTGGTTAATGGTTTTACACTAAGGTTGGAATCCATGGTGTATAAGAAGAAGACAATGGACATAGAAAAGTTGCTCAACCACTCCCCCTCAGCCACTTTTGTAGCCATCATCACCTAGCTTGTAACTACTGTTCTAAGCTCGGCAGTTCACGTAAAGGAAAATGGAACACTGTTTGGGCAACTGAATTTGGGACAAGTCTCTTAATCCTCAACATTTGGTTCCAAATGTAGTTAATTGAATCCCCTTTTGGTTTTCCTCATGTGATTTTAATGTACTAATGTTATTACAAACTAAAAAGTTAGGGATTATATATGTACCCATATCATATAATCCATGTAAATTGGGTTTACATAATTTAATATTTAATGCAGATAAAATAATGCAGTTAGGTATTTTTAACCGGGTATTCTCCATAAATATTATTAGTACATACTCATCAATATTATAACACTATCCAATATTAAATGTCTATTTTTCTAAAATTCAATTCATTTCCGAATTTCTGAGATGCTCAGTTAACTAATTCTTTTTGTATTAAACTGTCACACATGATTTTATTGTGCTACTTAGTACTTCATATCATTAAATGCACTCTTATCAAATGATTTTAATAATGTCATACATTACAATAAGGTTCTATATAATATCCACAATAATAATCAACTTCCAACCTCCGCCACTCAAAGAATTGTGTCGGGCTTTGTCTTTATAAGAAGGCGCGCAAATGTCATTTATCCCCGATTATGCTAAACCGGTTTAGCTATATGCTAGTTCCAACCACTAACACCATTCCAATTTCATATAGCATGAATTAAATCCCAAATTGATAATACTACTAATTAAAGATCCTACTTATTTCATGCATGGAGTTACCTAATCATTCAATTATATACAATTACACATAATTAATCTTAATTAATCTTTCTCTTATTAAATTGTTCCTCTATTAATTCACTTAGTGAATTTCTTAGTCCTTCATTATGCCACACTAGGCAATTCTTATAAGCTTCACGTTAAGCTCTTCACCAATCTTACCACATTACCCTACTGTCATATAGTTCTCAACACCTAACTTCATTGAATAAAGTTTCTATAACTCATGCCATAATAATATTTCAAATAATATTCGACTTTTATTAATAATTTTCAAAAAAATTTGGGTATTACAGGTACAATCTTTCATGTCTTGCGGGTCGGTCGGCTACTGACATCACGGTATCCAAGAATCCACGTCACTTTTTCCATGCAATTTTCCCCATAGTTCCACCCGTGATTACATCTACAACCTGATGTGTCACCTAAGTCTGATTCGGCAGTTGGGGCTGACTGGTCTGAAGGGGTGTATTATTCTCTTGTTGTGCCCTCGGAGCTTCCCGTCCTGCCACATACTGAATCAACTCCCCGTTATGCACATTCTTTTCTATTAAGTCCATCAGGCCCCAACAGACCTCCGTAGCATGCCCTGCTGCCTGATGGTAGTCGCAATACTTGCTCGTGTTCCCTGTGCCTGGCTTTATATTATCTCTGGGCGGTTCGAAGCAAGGTTGCCCTCTTATCTGTTCCAGTATGGTGGCCCGATCAGTATTAAGCTTGGTGTATACTCTGTTCACCTTCTGACTCGGGAAAGGCGGGCCTCCTCCTCTCGAACCCCCGGTTTTACCACTATACCTCCTCTAATAGCCATCCGACCTATCGTTATTACCGTCATACCTCCTCTGGTTTCCATCCAATTTGTTCCTATCTTTATCCTTCGGTTTCTCTGTTGTGCTCTGCTTCAAGCTGCTCATGGCTTCCTCCACCACTATGAAGCCTTCGACTTTATTGAACGCTTCAGCCAAGCTCTTCGGGTGATTAAACATTAATTTCTTCACCAGCTTTCTGACTTCACCAAATCTAACCCGTTCTGAAAAAGTCCTACTGCTTGGAGATCATTGAGATCCATCACTTGACCCACCGCTTCTCTGAATCTTTTATTGTATTGGCCTAACGTCTTATTGGAATGTTGTCTGATCTGTGACAATGATCCTGTGGGTTTTCCCCTTCTCTTGTTACTCCCGAACCGGGTTTGGAACTTGTCACACAACTTTTCCCATGACGAGACTGAGTTCAGGGCCAATGTCATCATTCGTTGCCTGACATCATTCCTCAAAGTTATCATGAAAGTATGACATTTGGCCGCATTTGAGTAGTCATAGTAGTCCATTAGTCTGTCATATGCTCATATACTTGAGTGTGTTCATGCAAATCACCCGAGCTATCATAACTTTCCGTATAGGGGAGCTTCTTGCTGGGGTTTGCTTTTTCCCAAACGATCTCAAGAGAGAGTGGGGAACTTTTTTACCCGAACTTACTTTCCCCTGTTTAACTTCGGTCAACTCCTTTTGAATCTCCTCCAATTTTTTGGCTAATAGCTCTATCCTATCCGTCTTTGTGGGCAGTTCTTTCTTGGGAAAATCCTTCTTTCTGTGGTCGGTCCGACCTAGGGGTGTTAATCGGTAAAATATCGGACCGGCCCGAACCATACCGAATATCGATAATAGCCAATTTCATGTACCGATATCTCCATCGGTGGGACCTAAGATATCAACCCATGATACCAGCTTCTAATTGCTTTTTACCAAAAATTAATATAATTATTATTATTGTTTTTATTTTATTATTTTTATTTTTATTTTTATTTTATTATTTTTATTGTTATTTTATTATTATTATTTTTATTAATATTATTATTATTTTTATTAGTATAATCATTATTTTTTGTTATTATTATTATTATTAATAATAAAAAATTAGAAAACTAATATATACCGGTCCGGTTCGGTAAAACCGAACCATAAAAATTCCGGACCAAAACCGGAACCGAAAAATCGGTATATACCGGTTTTTTTGTGCCGAACCTGTGACGCCCCCAAATTCGATTCATCGCGTTCTCATGGTAAAACTATAATAACTAAAATAACGCATACACAACGAAAAATCTACTTTAGAATACTATATAATGATTTATTATAATTATTCCCCCAAGTCTCGCAACCTACGGTACTTAATAGATTACACAATAGTATCGAATAAAGACCTATTACATAATCCTACTTAAGTTTAAACATAGTCCACAAACAGTCTTAGTCATAACATAATAGCTTTAAACAAAAAAGGACAAGCTAGTCGGTTCCCTTGCCTTTGCCCTTGTCTACTCCAGAGACACCTCCCTATTTTTCTTTAACTGAAAGGTTTTAAATAAGCAAGGATGAGCACAAATTTCCCAGCAAGTAATATACAACAAGGGTGTAGGATATAATATCACAAGATTTGAAATATCGAAGGTTATTTCTGATAGTTCAAAGTGTCGAATAACATCATGAATAAGGGATATAACAATTCAATATAAATCAACAGATATATATGAATTCAACGGCTAACAATGTATCCAACTGGATAAGCAATTTATACTGAGCAGTCACTAAGGACTATGGAACTTCCACTAGAGTTACCCAAGTACTATAGATGATCAATCTACAATACTTTACGTTATGCATAACACCACAATAATATTTATTCATGTGTTGGGGTTTCCAACAACATATACTCCCCTTACCAAAAGGGTTGTCCAACTCAGTTTTCAAGATTTCTGCACCAATCAATTGGTTTGGACAATTTTTTTTTATAAACATGCATATAGTCTAGCCGAATCAGATGGCATCGACTCTTTCACAATATTCAAGGGCAATACCAATTTCAACATGAATAATAGCTTTCACAAGGGTTTAACAAAGTAATCTAACTTGTATTCAAAAGGATAAGCTTACGATATTGGCCGAATAATTAATGCAATGATATTGCACCATAATAATAATAGGGTTCGGATACTTTCTCAATAAAAGTAAGGTTCAAGGAAACTTGCTCAATAATAATTAGAATAAGTTTAGGGAACTTGCCTTAAGCGTAGTTTATCCACGTTAATAAATCAACACTTTCGAATCCTATTTATAAATCATTATATGATCAAGATGTTAATTAGCTAACACAGTCTTTAATCAAGCTTGACATGATACAAGTAAGCACATATGGTACAAAATCAGTTTATAAGTCATCACAATTACAATGATGTCTTGATTTCTTGAAGATATTCTTTGGACTTAATATCTGAAAGTTATGATCAACACTTAACCCTATCACTTAGCATGCTCCTTAACACATTAACTAGCACATTAGTCATATAAGATAAGTTAAAGTAATCATGTAGGTATGCTTCAAACATCGCACTAAAAAATGGAGAATGACATGTATTGCGATCGCCAGACAAATAAGAACATACGCCACATTTTAGGCCTAGGGGATTCGCCATTGATTCATACTGTCCTTGCTGCACTCAGACCGAGTTGTTGCCTTGCGCTTCATCCCATTTTAACATACCATTTACACTATAGTCTAACATACATGCATGCTAGAAGCTTTCATATACCACTTTACCATTCTTGATTTCATTTGTATAAGTTTGAACTTATGTCTTACATAAAGATTCAAGTAAAACATCATCAAGCTTTACCATGACTACATACTTGGCTATATACCCATATAGAGATTTCAAATTACATTAATGCATATACTTGTAGCATTTATATTGCTTGTTTATAGCTATTATTGTTTAAAGCTTGAAATCATGCTTTAAACTCATGTTTTATTTGAAATCATCATGTTCCAAACATATAAATCATACCTAGAGATATTATAGACATAACATGGCATTTTATCTCATTAACATCTAGATATTCATGTGATGCGACTAGATTTCGAAAATATGTTCAAGTTTGCTTTTGAAACCATTTTAAGCTCGAACTATGCAACCTAACACAAGACAAATTTAAAACTCTAAGCATAGGTAGTCAAGTTAGGTTAACATGCTCGCAAAGTCAGAATATAAATCATGTAAAAAAAAATCATGCAAGTTAGCTCACTAGGCTAAGTCTTTCCTTGAAAATATTTCTAACATAAGGCCTAACAAGTTTGATCATGCCCAACGTACTATGTACACCACAAAATGCTTATATATGTGCAAAATCAGTCATGTATAACTCACTAGGTTCATAATTTGTCGAACATAATCTTTACATAGTTTGTTTTTAAAACTTAAGGTTCAAATCTCCATTTAAACCTTATATCTCCATTAATCATGCAAACCTATTAAAACATGCTCCACTTATCATAATATACATGCACATACACATTACACATTACACATGCTTACATGCTATTATAAGTCATAGTAATATATCAGATTGCAAAATGTAAATTAAAAATCGAACTCAAAGAATCGCTTTTAGCATTGCTGCCTCAATACAAATGTGGCGCAGTTGCAAGGCCATTGCTGTTCGTTCAGCGCAGTATAGTCTCGCTTGGCAGAACTCACCCAACCTCAAAATTTTCACATGATATCACTTCTAAACACTCATAAACCAATTGTAACATGCTTATATGATCACTTAACAACTATATAACCAATACCCAACTTCATTAACATATAATTCCATAAAATCAGGAATTTGAATTTGCATACTCAAGACTCCATTTTTACAGAAACTGAAATTGGAAATCTAGTAATGGAATTATACCTTTGTAATGTGAAAGAACTTGCTACTACTTGAACTCTTAAACTCTTAAGGATGCTTGTATGCTCTCAATTCTCACCTAGCAATTCTCTAACACTTGGAAAAATGGAAGGAGAGCTCATACTTATAGAACATCAAAGAACTAGACAATAATATTCTCCCCTAAATCAAACTCATGTGTTAAAGGATTGCATGGGGGTTAACAAAGAGTTGTTAGATTGGTTGTTAGAACTCATCATGATCACCACTCCCCCATGATCATGAGCTAGAGAGTTGGAAGAAAATGAAGAACATAGGCTAGCCTTTTTCTAGCACACGTGAATGACAAATGAGAGGTAAATGGGACTATCAATTTGGGACAAACAAGTTCACTAGCATTCTTGTATACTCCTACACATCCTCACTCTTATGTTATATTTTTAATACACATCTCAACCACATATTATGATTAAATGTCACACTTAATAATTAAGGTTTCAATGTAGTAGATGAAATATGGGAATGTAATATACATATAATCCATGTACATTTTATCACACTGGTATACTTTAATAGTTCATGGTATATTATCCCCACACATGCCCACATACATATTGCTACATAGATAATGTATTATAACATATAGTCTCAATATATTTAGTCACAATTCTCATACAATATAGTTTTATAAGACTTAATATATATAGCCACATAAATGTCACACTGCACCATATAGTTATTTTTGTATTATTATTCACATGCACATAACTATCAATATAATATTATTATATTAATAACTCACTTAATTATGCTAAATAAATTAATCATGCACTTCCTTAATTAATTAACATCAATATTAATTAATCTAACCATTTATGGGTTTTCCATAATCATTACTTATCTATATAATAATCACCTATTATTAACAATTGCCAAGAAATAATTATTCCACCACAACCATTATCAATTAAATAATAATTAATAATCACATATTAACCGACCTTATTAATATCAATTAAAAATCCATAAATATACTACAACAACACTTAACAATTAATATTACTTAATTGCTCATCACATAATTTCTTCGTCGCTTATCATTTCTATTTGAATTTCCATCACCATGCCGCACAAGGCTTTCAACGAGTTTACCACAAACTCCACGTATTCTCAATTATTCATTTATTTAATATAATTGAGTTATCTCATTTCATAACACGAAATTGTTCATATTCAAATAAATATTTATTTCCATTAATATATTTATTTAATAACACGTGGAAATTCTTGGGTATTACATCGGACAAGTTCTTTTTTATACCGAACCGATCGGTTCGGTCCGGTCCAGAAAATTAAAAAATCGAAAAAACTGGTAAATTTAAACACCCCTAGTCCGACCCTTCCCATCTAAACTATCAGCCCTGGAAGGGCTTCGACCCCTACTCTCGCTGTACCGGGAACCTACAGAGCGATGTACCCTTGATTGGTTCCCAGATATGCGACCACCCGATCTGCTCCCTTCTCGAGAGCAACTCTGAAGCCTCCTCTCGGATCGCCTTGTACCCTCAGCCTTCCATGCCCTGGACTGTCTATCTGGAGACCTACCCCGCCTCCTGGTTCGGTTGTGGTTGGAAGCCACAGTTTCTTGTTCAGCCATATGGACCATCTATTTCACAATCTCTTCCTTCTGCAGCAGTAACACCTTTAGTGCCTCCTCTGTCTCTTGCGCCTTCTTGGCCAGAACAGATTTTTTATCCTCTTGATCCTCTCGGCGTCGGGTTCGATGCAGTGTGCCTTCTACCCTCCGCTGGCCCTTCTTAGTTTCCTTACTGGTTGTCGAGAACAGCCTCTTTTTGACGTCTTCCCGGTCTCCTCCTTTGGATCTTACCGAAGTTCTCTGAGGATTGAGCCGCTCATGGATGCTCTTCGACGACCATAGTCTATCTTTAACGGACCCCTCTGTTGGGAAGAACCTCTTACCATCGATTGTCCCACAGCTGAAACCGTCCTGCTATTCACCATGATTTCAGTCACAGGAAGTTGATGTTTATGATTGAAAATTCAACAACACTAGAAAACCCCTCCTTCTAGTGCCAATGTTAATGCCAAGATCCGTCCACGCGCTCCAATCACCAAAGTGCGTCCAATCCTGCACAGAAACAAACAAAAGCTAGACGGCTTGGGCCGCCGGGGGATAGCTCTGATGTGAGAAAAAGTACAGGCTGATATAAGGTTAACAATGGAGGTTTAATGCTCTAGTGTTGGAAAGTAATAATTGCATGTACCTTAGAATCAGGGAAAAACCTTGTATTTATAGTATTCTCATCACCTTCATGAAATCTTTCTCCAGGTTGGATTATGGTTCGCACCCAATCAGTAATTCTTTAATAAAATTGCACCAAATCTCCTAGAATTAAGTAAGTTGGTGTGACGCCCCCAAAATTAGGTATACATCACCCACCTTGGGTCGCCACTTACATGGTACAGAATTTAAATACAACTTACTAACATAAGCGTAAAGTATAATACTTACATAAACCGTGAGTTTAAATACAAATATCGCCTACTAGATATTATACAAACTCAAAAAGGAGTCCTCATTACAATTATTATCACACTATTTCACGTAATAGTGAGGACTACTAATGCTATCTTCGTGACCATCACTGCTTTCCAGACTCGTCCCAAATTATATTCTCATTTCAAGAGAACAAAGTGAAAGAAAGGGTGAGCTCAACTAGCCTAGTAAGAAATATTATGACTAAGATAATGCGTAATAAATTATCAATAGTCTTCAACAATGTGGAACCGATAAAATACAATAGACAACCAGTTTAATCATGCAATGAATATGCAATCCATTAAAAGAGTCAAGTAGAAAATAAAGTCTACTATCTTTTAGGTTTTAAAAGGTTTTTCATCATTTGTTATAGGCGAGACTCAAACTTTAATAAATATTCCACATCATCGAATCACCCCGCACTACTACGGCGAAGGATATTCTTTAAGATCACGACCACAATTATTCATGCACTACGGGCCAAGAATATTTGTGTATTCATTAATGGTCATGATCATGCCAACAACCGTCCCATCAATGCACTACGACCAATCGAGGATTTTTACCACATCATTTGTAACATTACTACTAATGATTACACCGAATCATAGTCTCGGTCATAATCATACCAAGTCCATCTATGCACTACTGAGCCATGATGACTTTAAAAAAATATAAACATGAGGATGATGACAATGATATAAGAATTCAATAAAACAAGTTCAAGAATTATTTTATCCGAAAATTATTAACGTCCAAATTATCAACATGATCTTTGTTTTTGTAAAGTAAAATTCAAGAATGATCGTAAGAATATTTTCATGAAAAGATCTTTGGATGAAACGCAAATATCAAGGATATTCCACTAATTTCATGGAGTATAGAAGTCAAAGTTTTAACCAACCGGGTATAATAAAGAATGGAATAACAAAAGAAATCACCATGCATGCGATGAGATCGCACGCATACGGAGTTATTCCAATGTAATAATAAAGAATCGGAACAATGTCGTGAAATTCACACCGACGGGATGTTCCAATGTAATAATAAAGATGGAACCCGGATCCGGTGTAAAACACACGATAGGATATTCCATAGAATAATAATAAAGATTTTAACCAGTCCTGGTGTAAAACACAGCATGATGTTCCAACAGAATAATAATAAAGATTTTAACCCGGTCGGTGTAAAACACACGCACGGGATGTTCCAATAGAAAATGTCACCAAGTATAGGGTAAACCACTTATACAAAGTTATTCCAATGTAATAATAAGCGATGGAATAACAACGCCTTCTCTTCATGAATAAGAAAGAATAACACCCCTTACATTTGGTAGGAGATTGAATCTCTTGCTGGCAGTAGTAGAATAAAAATACTCTTCTTCTTTCTCTCTTATTCTCTATACTTTCTCTCTTTATAAATAAATGAATTAAGTGAAAAATAATGAAGCCCTAGGCCTCTATTTATAGAAGATTTCTAGCTTAAAGACCGCCGTGTGAAAAGCGAGTGGCTTGACGACTAATGATGTGAAAAGAAAAGTGGTTTGGCGCTTTGTAATGTGAAACGACAAGTGGTTCGGCGCTTTGTAATGTGAAACGACAAGTGGTTCGGCGCTCAGTAATGTGAAACGACAAGTGGTTCGACGTCTGGTAAAGGTAATTACTATTAACGAAGGTAAATACTATCGACGAAGGTAAATACTATTCACAAGGGTAATTACTATCGACGAAGGTAATTACTATCGACGAAGGTAAATACTATTCACAAGGGTAATTACTATTAACGAAGGTAATTACTATTGATGAAGGTAAATACTATTCACAAGGGTAATTACTATCGACGAAGAGACTCTTAGATGATGACTTATAGAGCCCCCATAAAATAATCAAACTTACCACAAATCATTTTTTCATCAACACATATTTAATCTTTCAACAATTATTAATCATTTATAACTTATCGCCTCAATTATTGATTTAATATTATAACATATTATACGATGATGATCATGTGACAATAATTGAATCAATAATATAAGAGATATGATCGTGAAGAATTCTTCGTAGCAATAATTGAGCATAAATGAGTGACTTCTCACGTAAGCATCAATAATCAATCTACCGCGTCTTCTACTACGCAACTACGCCAGACATTATATACTTTTACCAATAAGGGTAGTTCAACAGCTTTTAACGGTAACACCTCCATTATTATTTTTATAAAATGTTTTTGTCGTTTTCAATCCGATGATAATTACATTAATGGGGTCCACCAATGATTGAGCCATCAGTACGAATATTCCTAACAAAAAGAATATTCCCAAATAAAACCGAATATTTTATAACAACTTGCATACTTTGCAAAATTTATAAATATTACCCACAACTATAACATTATATCAAATTTATTCCATAATATTCAAAATAATATTTATAGAAAAATTCATCTTTATTTATAAAATTTGGGTCTCTTACAGTTGGTTCAAATCGTAATACCTCTTTCCAAATCTAGAAATCAAATATAATTAGGAAGCTTCCGTCTACCAAAACAGTCCCTTACCAAGTCCACATAATATCATATGGGTAACAACCACCCCTAGGCCCAAATATCTTTGGCCGAAAAAGTTTAACATTTTATATTCTTCTACTTCATATATATATATATATATATATAGAGAGAGAGAGAGAGAAAGCGAGATCGAAGTTTCTCTCTAAATAAGACTCCTTTATTAAAACTACGCTGCTTTTGAGTCTTTTTTTAAAAATAAGTGGGAAGTAGTGTGGTATTTTTGTAAATAAAAGGAAGCCAGTGTGGGAATTCTCTCTTTTAAAGACTTCAAAACGACGTAGTTTTAATAAAGAAGTCTTTATTTAAGAGAAATGTTATTTAAGGGAATCTTTCTTGATCCTCGCTTCTCTCTCTCTATATATATATATATATATATATATATATATGTAGTCCCGGATCTTAAATACTTTTTTTTACTCACTTCAGCTCACATACTTTTTAGCGACGAAAAAAAGTGATGGCTTCTATCATTAACTGCGTTGCTATACTTTTAATACACTATTATCCGTCGCTAAAACTATAGATGACTATTTGTATTTAATCGAATCGTCATTGCTTCCGTCGCTAAATGGGGGTGAGTGAAGGTGAGCTTGGATAGTAATAATGTGTTTAAGATCCTGATCAGATATATATATATATATATATATATATATATATCTGAGGAGGATCTCCAATGAATAAATAAGCGAATTCGATGAATCTGATAGAGGCAAAAAAAAACACGTGGGTGGGTTAGGCTCATGTGTTTTCTTCATTCCGCCTTTATTCATCCCATTTAAAATATTCTACTATATATATATATATATATATATATATATATATATATATATATATATATATATATATATATAGAAGAGAGATCAAGTCATCATATTTTTTTTTACTCACTCACCCCTTTTTTTTTGATGAGCGACGACGGTTTGGTTTCTGACAACAAATACTATACTTTTTTTTATACTACTGACAACATATAGTGTTCTTTAAAAAGTATGAGACTGACAATTGTATATAACCAAAACCGTCGTCGAATCTCGTCAAAGTGATAAGACGCGGTGAGTAAAGATAAGTGTATTTATTGATCCCGACTATATATATATATATATATATATATATATATATATATTATTGGTACTTTGAGAGAAAATTTGTAGAATTAATTGTGAAGAAAAAAAGAAAAAAAAAAGCACTGTGGAGTCCCTGTGGGCTATGATTCAGTTTACAACTCATACCAATTCCCACTAGTTACACTTTCAGTCGGTAAACATGGCTATTTTCCGAACGAAACTCCGAACTCCCTCTCACATATACAGTGGGTTAAGGATTAGTTTCGGAATAGCTACATTTGAGATAGTTGCTACTGGGAATGACATATTTCCGATTCATTCAACCTTTAATTCAATTTATTGTTCGGAGAATTTAGCATTTCTCAACAGTTGAGCTGCTTCCCGATCGGTATGATAATACATGGATCACATCTGCATTGGTTTCCGTGATATCACAAGGTAGTATTACTCCATCAAATTGGATCCCATTTGATTAAACTTGATTACTGAAGGATTGATAATTTTGTGCTTACAACTGAACAGATTAGGTTTGTTTGCAAAAATAATAGGTGGGTTAGTACTATTTGTACAAACTTATTACAAATCAATTTATAAGTTGTTCTTCACTATTTGTAAACTTACTTTTAAAAAAATGACGTATAAATTATTTTAAATAGAATAATACTATATATATATATATATATATTGCTAATTTCCACACCCACCCACCCACCCAAGAATTGAAAGAATGAACCCTAAACCTCATGGAAACCAGAAACCATAATACAAGGGTTACCATGGGCCCAGAAGCATACAACCATATATATATATATATATATATATATATATATATATATATATATATATATATATATATATATACGTATACCTAATGTAGACCAACCACTGCCTAAACTTGTACTAGTAGTTTGTTTAGGCCAGGCTTGCTTGTTAGTTACAGAGAGAGAGAGAGAGTTGTGCCAAATGGGATTCCACTTTAAATTATTTACTTAAACTCACCCAAAAGAAAAGTAGTTGAAGAAGTGCAACAATTAATATGAAATAGTAGTAGAGTAGTATTAATTTATTTATGATTTTATGATCGATGTTGAAAGCCATACCATTGACAATTTATAAGAGGATGACATAATCCGACACTCTTTTTATTATTTAATTAATTTGATTATTTATTTTTCAAGAACTACTACTCTTGACCAATTCAGTTCTAATCTATCAAGTATTATAAGAAGGCCGTTTGTTAATGCCGAAGCCATTCAGTATTATTTTAGGGCATATGTAAAATTTTTCCCACATTTCCTATGTGAACACCCAGAAAGGCATGTAAAGCTTGTCAGCTACCATCATATTTGATGTCATTCAAAACTAAAAACACATTTTATAAGTTTGGATAGTATATTCAATGCTCAAGTGGGTTGCCTCCAATGTATGGCTTGTCAGCTACCATCATATTTGCTTGTAATGACTTTGTAAAGCTCTAACAGTTCTGTCCTGAATGTACAGCTCTAACAATTCTGTCCTGAATGCAAAGCTCTCTATCCCTCTGAATTTGTGACTTATTTCTTTAAAACATTCAATTGCTGAAATTTGTACCTGTCTCGAACATACTGGGTTTCAATTAATTGCTAGTTATAGTAATTACATCTCCATACTGGGTTTCAATGAGCTCTCCAATTAGAGCGTCATCCACATCTTTTTCTTCAACAGGAAGTTCATGTAAACACGATGTGTTCCTCAGCTTCAGAGGTGAGGATACTCGCATGGGTTTCACCGGTCATTTATACGATGCCTTGACTAGGCAAGGTATTAATACTTTTAGGGATGATGAGAACCTTCGGGTCGGACACCTCATCAGGCCTGAGCTCCTAGAAGCAATCGCAGCATCAAGGTTTGGGATTGTGGTTCTGTCGAGTGATTATGCAACTTCAACATGGTGTTTGGAAGAAACTTGCATATATTGTTGATTGCATGGAAAAGATGGAGTTAATTGTTATTCCTGTTTTTTACCATGTGGATCCCTCTGATGTGCGGTATCAAAAGAACACTTTTGCGGAAGCCTTTGACAAACATGAAACAAGTCACAAATTTGCACCAGAGAAGGTGAAAACATGGAGAGCTGCTTTAAGAAAAGTGGGTGATATAAGTGGAGTGCACATACAAGGAACCCGGTAACTTTTTCTTGTTATTCTTATACTACATTGCATAGTTCTTCTTATTCTGCCGAATTTATTCTTCCCTCTCTGGAAACAGTGATATTCCGTCCTTTCTCAAAAGAGAGGTTATTCTTCTAAAATGACAAATTCCATGCACAGTTTCATGGTTCTTTATTTAACCTAATTAGAGATAAAAAATTCTTATGACACTGTCATAATAGTAGATTGTGGTGATGGCAAAATTTGAAGTTGGAACATGAAGCCACTTATTGTCTCAAAAACATAAATATTTCTCTCTGGACAAAAAGGAAATGACCATGCACAGCACTTTCTGTCCAAGGAAAGTGTCATGTTGTATTTGAAATAATTGCAAAAGGTTGAAGTTTTAATGCAACATAAATAACTTCAGAATCCAGGGTGCAAGCAACCTAATTTTTTTTTCTCTCATTGCAATTAAGCATTCCACATTTTAGTCAATTCTGACCAATCGCATATAAATACACTCATGCTTAATCATTTTGCAGGTATGAGTCAGAAGTCATAACTGAAATTGTAAGAAGGATCTTTAAGAACTTGCAGGATACATTACCTAGAGATGCTACCAAAGGCCTAGTAGGAATAGAATCTAGAGTAGAGGAGTTGAAAAATCTTTTGAATATGGATTCTAATGATATTCGCTTCATAGGGATTTGTGGGATGAGTGGAATGGGGAAGACTACTCTTGCTGAAGTTGTCTATGAGGGAATTCGTAATGAATTTCAAGGATATAGCTTTATTGGAAACATAAAGGACATTTCTAGGAAAAATGACAGTGATTTATGTAAGTTACAACGGAAACTCCTTGTTGACATCTTGAAGGATGAGCATATAAGTGTAAGTAGTGTTGTTGAAGGAGTTAGCATGTTGCAGGAAAGGTTACGTGGTTTGAAGATTATAATTATTTTGGATGATGTAAATAACCGTGAGCAATTAAAACTTTTGGCTGGAGAGCGTGAATGGTTCGGTCATGGTAGCAGAATTATCATGACAACAACAAATGAAGATTTGTTGACAATACACAAAGTGGACGGCAAATATAAGTGTGAGGGATTAAACTTTTTCGATGCCACTAGACTTTTCAATTTGTCGGCCTTTACGGAAGGACGACCAAAACACGGTTATGAAAAGTTATCCAGTGATATTGTGGAACTTGTTGGTGGCCTTCCACTAGCTCTTAATGCTTTTGGTTCTCTTTTATTTGATAAAGGAGAAGAATATTGGAGAGAGACATTGAAGAAGCTACAACAATTTCCAGAGGAAGAAATTCTCCAAAGACTTGAAATTTGCTATCGTAGACTAGACAAAAACGAGCAGGATGTATTCATACATATTGCTTGTTTCTTAAAAGGGAGAAACCAAGAACTAGTAAACGATATACTAAAGAATATTGGTTTGTACCCTGTGCGCGGAATTGATATTCTCATTAATTGGTCTCTCATAACTATTAATTATGACGATACTGTGTGGATGCATGATCTACTACAACAAATGGGTTGGGAAGTTCTTCGTAAGGATTTCCCCAAAAAGCCTGGAGAACGCACCGGGATCAAGTGTCGTGAAGATATTGTTGATATATGCACATTAGAAGAAAAGGTTTGTGTAATGGTTTTTACTGAACATCAACATAATTATTTCATTGAGAAAAGTAAATAAATAATTTTATGAAAATTTACTTCAAATTTATGCCACTTATTTTTTTATCTTCATTATTCTAGGGAACAAAAACAATTAAATTATAAACCAGGAGCAGTATGGGGCTGAAGTGGAAAACTGCATTGGTGATCCTGAATCTTTCTCACAGATGAAGAAACTTAAATTTCTCAGAATAAGTAATGTACTCTTTTCATATGGTCTCAAGTATCTTTCCAATGATTTACGAATTCTTGAATGGTATGGATGTTCTTTAAAGTGTTTTCCACCAACATTTGGACCAAAACAAATTTATGAACTTGACATGCGTTCTAGCCGACTTGAAAAACTATGGGACAGAGATATTGTAAGTGTTTTCTATACCATATACTCCCTCGGTTCCATGATATAAGATTGACTTTTGAATTATATTTGAGATATTTTAAAATTCAAAATTGACATGATTAATTTGAGATTTAGCCAATACAACTATGAAAATTGTTAACAATCTAAGTAGTACCGCTAATTAGAAGATTTATTGTTTTCAAAAGTTAAATACATCATACCAATTTTAAGTCTAAACATATCTCAAATTGACTTTGAAAAATCAAACTTGATCCTATACTTTGGAACTGAGGGAACGGAGGGAGTATTATATTTGGGTAATGACTTTTATTGTGTATGATATACAATTCTTTTTTCTCCCTCACTCAACAGGACTTCCCCAATTTGAGATCTCTTAATCTCCGTGGCTCAGTGGATTTGACTAAAATTCAAGACTTGACATCAACTCCAAATCTTCTGAAACTTAATCTCGAAGGCTGCACTAATCTGGTTGAGTTGCACAAATCACTTCTTGCTCACAAAAGGCTCCGTTATGTGAATCTGAAAGGGTGTAGAAATCTTCGAAGCCTTGGAAACCGCATGGAAATGGATGGTCTTGAGGCTCTTCTTCTTTCTGGTTGTTTGAAACTTGAACATATTCCAGAATTTGGAGAAAACATGAAGCGCTTAGAGCATTTGTATTTGGATGGGACTAAAATTAAGCTATTACCAGAGAGCTTGGGGAAAATGCGCTCTTTACGGAAGCTTGATGTGAGTGAAACTGCTATAGAAGAGCTGCCCTCTTTCATACTTCAATTGGAAAGATTAAGACTTTTGCATATTAATGGATGTCGTCTTCACGCAATTCCTGATGGTATTGGTTTGTTATATAACTTAAAGGAGTTGGATCTGTCTGAAAATGATTTTGTTACGCTGCCTACAAGTATCAGTCTCCTATCAAATCTTAGAATGTTTAGTTTGAATTGTTGCAGAAGGCTTGAATCATTACCAAAGCTATCAATAATAAATGAGGATACACTGTATGGAGGTGAAATTAGATTCAGTCATTATATTTCAGAAAAAAGATTAGATGTATCTAAATTTCGTTCGTCGAGCCACAACATTAATCCAACGGTATCTTGTTTGAACTGTCCTAAACTGATTGAGAATCAGAGCGGCTGTGGTTTAGCAGATACAATTTTGAAAAAGTACCTTCAGGTCCGTGTGTATGCGTCTTTGTCTATTTGTCTGTCTGTCTTCCCCAGTTGTTAACAATCACATTTCTTTTTTCTTTTCCTTTTGTGCAGGTAAGAACTGAATGCACAGTTATACCTGAAGCTATATTTGAGATAGTTTCCTTTTGTGCTGGAAGTGAAATCCCACAGTGGTTTGAGCTGCAACGGTACAGGGACCAAGCATCAAGGTTTAAAGGTACAGGGACCAAGCATCAAGGTTTAAGGGATGTATTCGATATTGATTTCGATAAATGCATTGGAGTTGCTTTATGCGCTGTTATTGTTGTCCCCGACTCTCTTGTCAATATGAGAGGTGCTTATATAGAAGTCAAATATGAGATCGTTGCACATATTCATGTTGCAGACAAATATTGGAGGAAACCGGTTCCCATAAACTTCTTGGAGGCCGAGTTTGATACACAGTTGGTTTGGTATTGGACTGTAACTGATGATTATCGAGGAGGAGTAGTAGATCCATCTCAAATGAATCAGTTTCATATATCATTTTCCGTGGAGCCTAAGAGAAACTTTCTTTGCTAACTTATAAAACTAAATTCCAAATAACATGAAACAGCTCGCTTCTCGCCCCCTCTCGCATCGGTTCTGCATCTGATGATGAGCCCATGCGCAAACTTTTTCTTTTATTGTTCACTCATAATTAATCTTCATGTCTTTTATATTTCTTAAAACCAGTTTAATAAAAAGTATAACTATACTGCAGGTGGTAATTTGGAGGTGAAGAAGTTTGGGGTTCGTTTCCTATGCCGAGAAGACATACTGAAGTTGGGAGGAAAAAGAGATTCTACCAATGGAATTCCGAGCATCGTGAAAGTGAATTCACTGCGCCCCCAAGATCTGAGATGGTATAAATTTGTTAGTGATGCTTTCAATTCAAGCTTTCAAGACCACACCGGCAAGGTAATTACCACCCTCGCCACTGGCTTCAAACATGGTTCCATTTCCTTGGATTCCCTCCGTGAAGTCATAGAAAGTGTACTAGAAATGAACCAAGAAGTAGTTAAAGTCATACTTGAATGCAAGGAAGAGATATGGAAGGATAAGCAATTATTGTCTTTAGTTATGTCCTTCTCCGAAATCGACCTCCCAATCTTAAAACTTTGTGCTGGTTTAATGAAATTCCTGAAAGGCACCGGTGATAGGTGGTTGATTGTCCAGGTGGCAATGCAGCAAATTGAGGCAAAAAGAAGAGCAGGCACTCTCAATTATTTGAAGACGATGCAACAACTCATTGATCTTGAAGTTGCAAAGGTTCCATTTTCTGCAAAATTGATCACATTGTTTCAGACTTTCTCTGAGCAACAAGTTGCTGCACTAAGGCGCCTTAGTGATGAGATGAAGCACAATATGAAGTCGAAGTCAGTTAAGGTGCGTAAAGTATTAAATATAACAAGTGCAGCCACTCTTAGTGCGGTTTTGGTTTTTGCAGTTGTGGACTTGTGTATTGCTGAACAACTGCCAATGATGACAACTATAGACTAATGATCATGTGCTGCATACTTGGATTGATCATTGGAAGTTTCATCGGAGTTTGGATTGGGATGTGAGGATCTCGGATTTTGATGGAATTCCAAAGCTTCTGGAAAAATTAAAAAGTAAGATGGATTGGGTGTTGGAATTTCGTAATTTGGTTACTAAAGAAGACGAGTAGGAGATTGTGATTTCCATGTATGAGATTAAGAAGAAGATAATTCGGTGTACAAAGACTATTGACGATATGAGTAAGCATGCTTATAAATGTCGCAATGATACAAAGCTGGTACAAAAGGAAATAACGCCTGGATTTTCTATCAATGGAAGTCTGAGAATCGTGAGGCGGTATCAATGGAGTTCTGAGCATCGTGAACAAGATCGGAGAATTCTTCGTAAACCTAATCACGAACTCCAGTCCTTCAATCGGAGCTTTCAAGACCACACCCACAAGGTAATTACCATCCTCGCCACTGGCTTCAAACACGGTTGCATTTCCTTAAATTTCCTCCGTGAAGTCATAGAAAGTCCACTAGAAATGAACCAAGAAGTAGTCAAAGTCATACTTGAACGCAAGGAAGAGATATGGAAGGATAAACAATTATTTTCTTTTGTTCTGTCCTTTTCTGAAGTCGACTTCCCAATCTTAAAACTTTGTAATGGTTTAATGAAATTCCTAAAAGGCACCGGTGATAGCTGGTTGATTGTCCTGGTGGTGATGCAGCAAATTGAAGCAAAAAGAAGAGGAGGCACTCTCAATTATTTGGAGACGAAGCAAGAACTTGTTGATCTTAAAGTTGCAAAGGTTCCATTTTCTGCAAAGTTGATCACATTGTTTCAGACTTTCCTTTATCAACAAGCTGCCATGCTAAGGCGCCTTAGTGATGAGATGAAGCACAATATGAAGTCGAAGTCAGAGTCAGTTAAGCAGAATGTAACGAGTGCAACCACTCTTGGTGCGGTTTTGGTTTCTGCAGTTGTTGCCTTGCGTATTGCTGAACCACTGCCAATGATAAGAACTATAGACTATCATGTGCTGCCAATGATTGATCGGTGGGACTGGGACTGGGATTGGGACTGGGTCTGGGACTGCGATGTGAGGATCTCAGATTGGTTGTTGCAATTTCGTCGAAGTTTGAGTTATTCAGAGAAGTTGGATTGGGACTTGACGATCTTGGATTTTGATGGAATTCCAGAGCTTCTGGAAGAATTAAAAAGTAAGATGGATAGGGTGTTGCAATTTACTGATTTGGTTACTAAAGAAAAGGAGGAGGAGATTGTGATTTCCATGGATGAGATTAAGAAGAAAATAAGTTGGTATACAAAGATTATTGACGATATGAGTAAGCATGCTTATAAATGTCGCAATGATACAAAGCAGGCACACAACGAAATAACGTCTGGATCAAGGGAAGGCTTCCCTTTTTAGCAGTCATTTGACCCTTTATTCTTGTCAGTCATCTCACTATTTATTCATATATCAAATTCACGTTAGTTTTAGGGGAATCCTCATAAAAATAATATGGTTTAATTGAATTATGTCTAAATTAAGAACAAATATTGTTCTTTGTTTCCAATAAAATATATAGATCTTGTAGCAGAAAATTTGGGGAAAGAGAGAAGAAGAGTGCATATCTCTCTCTATACATCATATATGTGTATGTATATACTGTGCCTGTAAGTTATAAATATATATGTATATTGTTGCTGGACTTCTTTAATTTTGATTGTATATATGTGAGTTATAAAGATCTTATATTGTTGCTGGACTTCTTTGATTTTGATTCCTTAAAATTTTTCTTTAGATTGTGGGTAAGTTATAAACATCTTGTATGGTTGTTGAACTTCTTTGATTTTGATTCCTTAAAATTTTTCTTTTGATTGTGGGATACAATTTCTCCATGGTTGAACAGTTGGGTTTGATTATAACGATGACAGGGAAGATAAGGATATAACCTGAACTTGGGGAACAGAGGAAGAGAACAAATTGCTACCTTCACATGCTTCACACATGGGTCTAAGCCTATTTTCTTCAATCTGATTTTCTCATCTCTTTCGATATGGGATTAGGGTGTTACATAAATAATGTAATTATTGAAAAATCTCAATAAAATTTTCATCAAATGAGACTAAAACAAAACTAAAACAAAACCAACGGAGGTGTAGCTCCTCTAAATTAAAGGTCCAACAAAAATCAGACTAAAATATTATACTAAAACTTAAATTCGTCATCTCATGTTTATCCTTGACTTGACCTATAGCGTCCCAACTCTTGAAACAAAATAACCTGTAAGGGTGAGCGATGAAACCCAACAAGTAGCAATCCTAAAATTTAGTAACTAGTCATTTGACCCTTTATTCTTATTGGGGATATTGATTGAAATCAGCCTGTAGTGAACCGAACCGACCCGCAAGGGAATGATGGCGTTAAGAAGCCGCTTATGGTCAAGATGGTCGTATGCAAGGGGATGATGAGGTCATATATAAGAACAGGTCCTCAATGAGTGGTGAGCAGCACGGAACTTGAATCAATAAAATGATAGGTTTTTTTTTTTGGTATTTCACCGAAAATATTCTGGAGGGGCTTAGTTTGGAATGTGTCCATTCTGGAACACACGACTAACAAATAAGATAACACATTTATTAAAATATCAGTATCGAGTCTGTATGGAGTTGAAATTAGATTCAGTCATTATATTTCCGGAGAAGGATTAGATATATCTAAATTTCATGCGTCTAACCACAACATTAATCCAACAGTATCTTGTCTGAACTGTCCTAAATTGATTGAGAGTCAGGGAGGTAGGGTTTGGCAGATGCAATTTTGAAAAAGTACCTTCAGGTCTCTCTCTCTCTCTCTCCCTCACATGTGCATGTGTCTGTACATCTTTTTGTCTTCCCCAATTGTTAACAATCACATTTCTTTTTACTTTTCTATTGTGCAGGTAAGAAGTGAATACAGAATTATACCTGAAAGCTATATTTGAGATAGTTGCTGCTGGAAGTGAAATGCCACAGTGGTTCAAGCTGGGAAGATTAGCTTTCACTGGTACAGGGATCACAACTCAAGGTTTAAGGGACGGATTCAATATTGATTTCAATGCATGCATTGTTGTATATTGTTTCATTGTATGCAGATTTTAGTACAATGTTTCAGTCTTTCTTTGATGATCAAGTAATCATGCTATTGTACTGTAGTGATCAGATAGAGCAAAATATGAAGTAGATGTCAGTTAAGGCATGGCGTAAAGTATTAAATGTAACAACTGCAGCCACTCTTGGTGCGTTTTTGATTTCTGCAGTTGTGGCCTTGCGTATTGTTGAACCACTGCCAATGATGGCAACTATTGACTCTGATCATGTGCTCCATACTTCGATTCATGAGTGGGAGTTTCGTGAGAGTTTTAAGCCCAATCCTCATTATTATTAGTAACTTACTCTCTACTCTCTACATTTTAATTGTTCGTGAATAGTTTAGGATTTCCTGTAGGAATTAGGATTTGCAGCAGATGTATGTTATTGCTGCCTTCGTATATAGACAGACTACTAAAGTAATGCTGTTGATTTTCATGTTGACTAAGAAGGTCAATAATGTGCAAAGTGATGTTAGTCTGCTCCATGTTTGACTTTAAGCACTTGTTATGAAGTACCACATGATCAGCAATAGTTTGGTACATAATATCAGGTTCAGGGCCAAAGCTATATGTATGGTAACAAGTAATTACAACTATTGGTGTATCTATAATAATAAGCCTCTGTTTTTTTCTAGTTTCTCCCTCTGTTTTTCTGGTTTAGCAGACTTGAATTCTTGCACTTTATATCTTTTCCCTCGTAGTCAAATATTGCCTTGTTATGTGTACTTGTTTACTGCAACTAGAAATACAGCAGATTCCCAACATTTTTGGTATCAAAGCCAGGCTCGATTGACGTTGGGCGTTTGAGTTTTTTGGATTGTTGGTGTAGCATAATTAGTTGGTCTTATTGCTGTGCACACAAGGTGTTCGACAAAAGGTCTGATTAAGCTTTTCGCAACTATGGCAAACGGTAATGTTCTAAATCTTTCTCAATCCTTGATTCCTCCATTTACCGGAGAAAATTATGAGTTTTGGAGCATCAAAATGAAAACCTTTTTTACTGCACAAGAACTTTGGGAGTTGATTGTGAATGGTTTTTCAGATACTGCAACGGATGTTAGAACGGATGTTAGAGAACTTCGCAAGAAGGATGCGAAGGCTCTGCTTGTTTTGCAACAGGCTGTAGCAGACCCTATATTTCCTCGAATTGCTGGTGCCACGAAGTCGAAGGAAGCATGGACTATTTTGAAGCAAGCGTCCCATGGTGGCAACAAGATAACAACGGTTAAACTGCAGACTTTCCGAAGAGAGTTTGAGACACTTTTCATAAAAGGTAATGAAGATTCTTCTCTAGAGTTTCTTGTATAGTTAATCAAATGAGAACTGTGATACTCCGAATAATTAAGAGGTTTAAATCTTGACGTTAAATTATTACAACGATTGTGGCGTACAATGATCCTTAGAAAAGGGAGTTGAAAGGTTAAAAAAAGGATAATGCTTGAAATGTAATCAAGATTTAATAAAGGTTATGATATAACACCCATATAAATTAATCAATGGGAATGGAAGAAATAGGTAATATAGCAGCTATGTTAAAACGGTACGTTGAAAATATTTGACGATAAAGTTTAAAAAAGGGGTTAGAAATAAACCGAGTAAGAGAGGTTCGGTATTTGTGATTCCGAGGACGGGATCCTTATAAGGAGGGAAGAATGTGACAACCCGATTTTTTTTTAAAATTATTAAAATAAGAATCTTATAAATAAGATTCTTATTATGAGAAGTGCCGAGCTTGGATGTAAAAATATGTGATATATATATATTTATGTGATTTATGTGGTGGATTTTATATGTATATAAGTGTGAAATATATGCATATACTTGAAAAGTAAGATTTAATATTTGATTAAATTATTAAGTTAATTAGCTTGAGCTAATTACGAAATGAAAGATGCAAGTGAAGAAAATCAATTAATATTAATTAATTGAGATTAAAGTTAAGAGTATATTATGAGCAATATAATTTGAATAATAAGCCTTGAATGGCGAGGGTGTTGTTATGAATTAAAATCTCATAAATGAAGAATTAACTCGCTTAATTAAAAATACTGAATTAATGTATGTAAAGAAAATGAATAAGTTAATTAAATTTATTATTCTTATATATTACATAAAGATGTAATATATGAAAAGATTTAATGTTTGTATGATGTAACATGTAATATAATTACGAAATGGCTTAATAGTTCATATTATGCCAAATGAAGATATATTGAAAGTATGAGATGAGAAAGTTGATATATTAATTTTATTTAATGGAATAAATATTAGTTATTCCAATTAATTGATTAGTTATACTAAAAGTATTAAATTAACTATGGATTAATTCCATAATTAGTGAGATAATTCATGAATATAAATGTATTATATCCAATTTTGGTTAATAATGGAATTACGTGAAATTAAAATATATAAATTATTTTATATGTGGGTATTGGAAGAATAATGTATGTATGATGTGATATTATATACATAATGTAATATATGCATTATGTATATATGTAATAGGAATAAAGTATTGTAATACATGTATTATGTTAGAATATATGTTACTCCCTCCATCCTCATATTAAACATCCTAATATTCTTTTTAGGATCGATGTTCCACAATAAATGTCCTATTTATATATTAGTAACTATTTTTATCTTATTTTTCCACTTATACCCTCATAATCTTTTTTAGTCACCTTTTGTTAGAAACTTAAGAAATGATAAAAGATTTACATTAGAAAGTGATGTATTGTTATACCATTTTTCTCTCTCATATTATCATTATAACATCTCTTATATTTAATTTTAGAATAACAACAAAAATGATAAAGTAGCTAGAAATTAATATCAACAAAGGTAGATTGTTTGCATGCATGGAGATATGCATGTAATTAGTGGGTGGGTTTAGAGAGAGAATATACTTATTGGAATGTGAGAATAACAAAAAAAAATGATCTAGAGAATTGATTCATGTTGAAAGAAATAATTAATGTTGGGGTTATAGAAAAGTGAATGGTACTTCAATTAAAAAGTAATTTAGAAGGACAATTTAGGTAAAAAAATATATTATTAATTAGCGTGCCGAAATCAATTAGGACGTTTAATATTGGACGGAGGGAGTATTACATTGTGTAAATGGAATTGTATGGAAATATATTGTAAGGTATGTAATAAGCATATAATGTGTATATGTTCAGCATAAGCTGTGTTACTCGGACTCGCCATTTTTGGTGGAGTACCCGTGTCGACACGACACTGGTATGGGTCCGGGATTTGTACGGGATCCGACCATAAAAATCCAGATATGACTGTTTTGGAAAAAGAAGAAGAGACGCGAGAGGAGGAAGAAGAAGAGTTGCTTGAGAGGAGGAAGAAGAAGAGAGTAAGAGACGAGTAAAATCTGAGATGAGGAAGAAGAAGAGTCGCACGAGAGGAGGAAGAAGAAGAGAGTAAGAGACGATCTGAGAGAAGAAGAGAGTAAAAGACGATCTGATCTCAGATCTGGGGTATGAAATATCCCTGGAAAATTACAGATAGGTATCTCATAGTTTTTATAGTTTTTTAATTTAGTTCCCCAGGTTTTATGAAAGTTCAAAATAGCCCCTTGGAAAATTACATATCAGTCCCTGTAGTTTTGTTTTGTTTTCCATTTTAGCCCTGAAGTTCCAGTTCTGCCCCTGTTTCTTTATATTTTAACACTTCAGTCCCTAGAGCAAAAAAACTTGGTGATACAATTAAAAACATTATTGTTAAAAAATTATAACATACCGTATTTCCGCACCCGTGTCCAAATTCGGATCTATATCCGCGTATCCTCTATTTTTTGACTTCACGTGTCCGACGTCTAGATTCGTACCCGCACCCGACACCCGACACCCGTACCCGAGTCCGAGTAACACAGAGCATAAGTAATTAGAGAGTTAGCAAGTATGCTGGGAATTATAAGGCCAAAGCATGCTGCTGAGTCATGAGCTAATGAGCAGAATGTGTAAAGCTATTATACTAGCAAGGGACACTGAGCGAATTCTTAGGGAATAAGAGAGCTAATAAGCTTAATTCAAATCTCAGCTCTCCTATTCTCATTTCTATCCGTTCCTTTCTCTCTCTCTAACTACCCAAGCTTCTACACTTCTAAAAGTTCAAGTATTATCAAATTCCTAAGAATTGAAGTTAGCAATCTAAAATTGAAGAAGAATTGGAGCAACTCTTATCAAAGAGAGGAATCAAAATCGAGCTTGAAGCAAGATTGAAGTATCAATTCCATCAAAACACCCAACAAAGAGGTAACTAACCTTCACTTGTTAAATTCATGGATATTAGAATATTAGTATCTGAAATTACTGTGTTTGGATATGTGAATGGGTGTGATGAAAATGCTTCATGAATTCTGGAGCAATAAGGAAGGATTTCCACGAAATTTTTGGTTAGAACCATAACTAGAAGCTTGTGAAATTCTGGATATAAAGCCATGCCTTCAAGGTATTTGAGAAAAGACCTCAAAAGAGGCTAGTATGCTAAATTGTGACAATTAGCTAATTTCTTGAGCTAGGAATTATACATGATTTATGAGATAACCCAAGTTGCTTAGGTGAATTAAAGCAAGTTTAAAAGTAATTTTATAGACTTGAATCAATTTGAGTTCAAGTGAAAATCTGAGGTGGCAGAGTACTTTTGAGCTGCTATAAATATGTCTTAAAGAATCCTTTTTGGTCATGTGAAATTTTTATAAAATACTATGTAGTAACATCTCAAACATATCCAGAATTGAAGTCAATCGGATTTGTAGACTGTGAGATACAAAATTGCAAAGTAGGCATGAAAAAATTTCAAAATCTGGAAATTTTGGCAAAATGGGCAGAAAGTATTCTGTACTTTGGGCGCTGCCGCGCTGCCCACAAGCCTATTTTGAGGGCGGCCGCGCTAGAATAGTGTCAGACATAGTTTCGACATTACTTGGTAAAATGGGCATAACTTTTGCACATAAACTCCGATTGAGGTGATTCAAGATGTTCCGGAAAGTTAAGAAGTAGACCTACAACTTTCATTCCTTAAGAATTTAGAGATAAGGCCTGGAGCAGGGTCAAAATTGTCCATTTTTCGGACTGCTGTGCAATCGGAGGCGGTCGGAGGGTTCGGGCGTGCGCGTATGCAACGTGCTTCCGACAATAAAAGATGTTCTAAGTTCTAAAAGACGAACATTATGAAATGTAAAGATGTTTAAGATTAATCAATAAGGTATTATGAAATGTAAAGATGTTAACATTAATCAATAAGGTATTAGACAAGTTGTATGAGTATGCTAAGCATACGCCGCTTGAACGTTCACATAGGCGAATCAGGCGTGTGACGTATAAATATTAAAACACGTGTCAAGTATACATGAACTTAAAAAGCGTTTCGATTCAAATAAAACGGACATGATAAGATTGAAATGGGATTAAAGAATGCATTTAACCCAAATCATAGATTTTAGGTTATGCAATGAATAAACACAAATCGAGGCAAGTTTTTCAGTTTGTTTATGTGAATTGGATATTGGTTATGTGCAACTGTTATCGTAATATGTTGATATCTTTATGAGTATGTTGAACTACATGTTTTGTATTACCATGCTCTATGAATTATTGAAGTCAAATATGACTAAAGTTAATTGAGTTATGGAACTCAATTTGTTTGTGATATGTGACATGTCGAAGATGATAAGCTTGATAGCATGTGAAGTATGATGTAAATATACAATATAAACGGTATGATGAATATGTAGACGCATTGCATAGGATTTATGATGCAGGTATAAAATGCACAAGAAGAAGAATATGATGCATGAATTAAATTTGAAATTGTGTGCTATGTGAAGCATGATAAACTGTTAGACTTGTTGGGTCGTCGTGCTCAATCTTGCAAAATATAAACTTTGCAGATGAAAGTTGATTTTATAAAATGACCATAGCAATGAAGATACGAAATGCGGCACGATTAGAAAAGGTGCATCGCTTCATTAAGGGGTTAAATGCAAAGTCGACCACTGAACTTATCTGGTATTTGGGTATTGAGCCCCTTTCTTCTAGTCAACGCAAACTGAGCCCTTTTCTAGTAAAAAATTTGGACTTTGAACCCTGAGGCGCCATACGTAAGGCTGACCGATGACGCGGCACACGTGGCACCTATACGCACACACGCCACCGTGTCCGACGTGGTATTTAATATTAAAATTTGACACTCATCCGATGACGTGGCAGATCTTTTTGAATTTTTTCCAAAACTCGCTTCTCACGCACTCAACTCACGACCCAATGTTCGAATTTTGGTCATTTAACCACCCGAGCATCACGGCCTAGTCATTAGTAATTTGCAAGGAATAAGTCTTATATCATAATATGAGATTTCCCCAAAACAATTAAAATACTTACAGATTTACGTAGACAACATTCATTCAACACGAAGTTTCGATTCAGTACATTTCTCTCACATCCAACACGAAGTTCGCCTCTATCTTATCTTAACAGAAAGTGTGAGGCAAAAGGTTAGGGTTCCATCTCTCTCTCTCTTGTCAGAATCTTAAACTTCGTGAGGAATGAAAAGAGGAAAGCAAAGACCCTAAAGAAAATAGTCATCAAAAGGTCAGGAAGGTTCAATATCCACTGGAGTCGGTGATTTCATCACCAAGATACCGTGGGTGTGGATACGAGTATTTAATTTGTACATCGTCAAAGGGACTCAAAGTTTGGAGGAAGTTTTATGGTTGTTCAAATTATGGTGTAAGTTATTATATTTACCTTGATAAAATTTTAAATTTTTACACAATCATAATAATTGATAACTTCTTGTTTAATTTTCTACAGACCCAAGCATTTTGTGGCTTTTTTCAATGGATTGACTCTATCCAGACGTTAGAAGATGTTGGGGTAGAGAATGATTCGGGTCTGTTGAATATGAGAAGCATAGAAATCGACCTACAAATGATGAAGGAGAAAGCTCATGACTTGGGAGTGCAAGTATCGAAATTGGAAAAAAAGAAAGTCCAATCAAGAATGATTTGAAGTGTTTAAAAGAAGAAATAAGGAATTTACAAATTAGGGAGAAATGGTTCTTACTTGTAATTGGATGCTTCTTGTCTGTGTGTTCGAGCATGATAAAAACCATGAAATAGTTTAAGTTTTTTTGATGTTTGAAAAATTTGATATATAAATGGGGATCAGATAATGTTGTTCGGATAATTAGATTATTTGAAGAATGATTTTGTTTGGATAATTACATTATTTTACGTAATGATTTTGTTTGGATAATTGTGTTTATTTGTATAATTATTTAGCAAAACAGAGGCTACTTCACTAATCGGGGACATTCCAAATTATTTGATTTGTACTTTTACAAAACAGAGCATAATAGAGCATAACAAAACACTCATCTTATAAGTGCAAGTATACAAATCGCATACCTAACAAATCATGCAAATTTCTTTAATTATACAAAGCTTACCGTAATATTTGTACAAAAAAACTTAATAAGAAACAACCTTTTTCATTTAAACAAAGAATAACATTGTCATGATTACAAACACAAAAGTAAATATGCCTTGCTAGATACCATCCAAAGCCAGAGACACACACAAATACTTAGTTACTAATAAAAACCATCCAGTGCCAAGACACCAAATAAACCTTATCAGACGGGCTTTGTGTTCGACATAATACAAACACCAAAAAATCACTAATAAACTGTTCACACAAAATGATAATATATATTAATAGATCAACTTATTCTACCCTTGTTCACACTTTCTCGAAAACCACCACCAGCCTTGTTAGTTGTTCCACCTGACCGACCTCACCCTCCTGCTCTTCTTCCCCTCTAGTCTCCTCAAGTCATTATACAAAGCTCGAGCCATCTCACGATCCTCCTGCTTCGCTTCTCCAAGAAGTGCAATCGCCGCTTCTCATAAAGACCGTGACATCGCTTTGTTGTGGCCTTAGGTGCAGCTTGTCTTCGCCTCGTGGATGGTGTGCAAAAGTAGTCCTTGGCCAATCCAAATAAGTAACATCTCCTGTATGCTCTATATATACAACAAAGGTACACCATAACTTAACACAAAGAAGTGTAATCAAACAAGAATAAAAACTAATAATCATTCACATATACTTATCAAATATAAGTGTCACGGTATTTGGGGAAATGAAATAGCCAACACCAAAGTGGGGCCCATTCTCTTCAGACGATTTCTTGGACTACACCAGCTTGTCTAACTACACCTTTGTTCCGCCACATTTGTTTATAAACTGGAAAATCAGATTTGACTAGTAAAAAACAGATTCTAAGTTATCAGAATCAGTCTCAACTCACCAACCAGGACTTGAATCGCATCACCCACTAACTCCCTTATTTGCCATGTCAAAGATTATTAGCTCCACTACCTTTCCTTCTTTGTTTTTCTTTTCCTCCCACTATCTCCCTTATCTTGTACAACTTGTTCCTGCAAAGATAAACCAAAAATATTTAACAAATAATAATAAAAGTCCAGTCAAAAGAATGCTTAGTTACTCTATGTAAGGGACATACATTTACTCCTTTTCCTTTTTGCCCATTGTCTCCCTCATCTTGTACAACTTCTTCCCCTTTCCTTCTTTGTTTTCTTTTATTCCCACTATATCCCTTATCTTGTACTACTTGTTCCTGCAAAAATAAACCAAAAATAATTAACAAATAATTTAAACAGTTCAGTCCAAAGAATTTTAAAATAACTTGCACAACCAACTCCAAAATACTTACATCTGATTGTATTGTTTGTGTAGACAACTTGCAGGTGACACGATTGTGGCTACCGGTTCACAGTAATCGCTGCACCATTATCAGTGCCTTTCCTAGATAATTTGTATGACTTGGGTTTAGGAATTTTGTTTTGCTTTGCAAACTTCGACTCCTCTCACGCAGCCCCTCCTTCTCAACTTTTGTGGCCTTCCTCTCCTGCTGTCTTAAATGGAGGAGGTAATGGTGGAGTAATATTAACTCTCGCCAAAATCTCTCCCCTCTAACCACACTCAACATTTCGAATATGCTCTCAGATAACTATGTACCCTAAACCAAAGGACACATAGTCTCTGCAGGATCAGATCTCACGAGAATATAGTCATGCATACGACGCGCACAAGGAATCCCAATCGAGTTCCCAAGCCTTACAAGCACAAAAAGGAAGTTTGAAATCAACTGTGTACCCATCGTGTACACTCCTAGATGTTACCTCAAACCGCAGATCCCCATTAGATAACACAACATACCGATAACCGCCTTCAATGTTTTTGTCAAGTATTTTTTTCGTCTTGGACAAATGTCCCATTTCTTCTTGAAGGCTATATCTCTTCTTCTCTGTAGTTCAGCCATTAACAACCTGCTCTGATATCTTCCAATAATTCAATCAATGGTTTTCCTCTCGATTGGATTATGATCCATTAAACACTCACAGAGGTTGTTGTCCACGATGTCACACTTTGTATCAATATTGAAAAAGCCTCGCACCATTTCCTAGGATTTCTAGCCACCAAGAAGTCATAAGCCCTTCATCTAACCCCTTAATTCTTTCCATCTCATCCTCAAAATCAATGTTAGTCAGTGGATTTTGTAGCCTCCAAAAGGATTTCTTCAAAGCTATACCTCTATACCTCTTCCTCGATTTTATATATATATATGCAGCACAGCTTCTAGTTTCGAGAAAGGAAATGCACCCTCTAATGCACCAAATAATCCGCGGTAATACAAATATATACTTATATGTTAGAAACATCACATGTATTACAAATAATAATTAAAATTGAAGTAGCAAATGTATAACAAATATTAGTTGTTGGATAATTACCTTTTGTTGGTCACTAATGAAGGTCCACCTTCACCATCTTCTAACTTCAGTCATCTTTAAGCAAATGTCGTAAACCACTCCCATGAATCTCTATTTTCTCCTCTACAATGTAAATTTCAAGAGATTGGAAATATTTGGTTGTTTCCATCTCTACCTCTACAACACTTAATAACTGCCCACCACAATGTACCTTTTTTTAGAAAGCAACCATCCAGCCAATTATTTTCCTACATCCAAATTAGCATACCAACTCTACAAGCCTTAAATCCAATATAAAGTCTTCAATTCAGTGCACCAAAGATGAAATACTTGATACAAGTCAATTGTAATCCCGCATTTGATCTTCTTAACTCATCAATATATCTCATGCAACTCGCATAATGTTCTTTCATGTTCACCATCAACTCTTGCAAAGCAAACTGCCTAAATTTCTATAACATTTGTCTATCGACACGTAAACTAGAAAGGCCTTTTTCACATAAGACCGAATATCAACCAATCTCCAATTCCTCAATTCTTTAAGTTCTCAGATTTAAATTTTTTTACTAACCACTTAGCATTAACCTGCCACTCACTAAAGTCTTTGAACATCCGTGCTTTTTCCTCAATGTTCTCAAATGAAAAGTTTGTTGAAATCGAACTTTACTTCCCCATACTTTAACAGACAATTTTTGAATTCACACACCTCCCTTTCACCCTACGCCTTTCACTTTTCACAAATTTTAAATCAAAACCTTTTGTTAACGACCAATTAATGACCGCAGCTTTTGAATTCTTTTTTGTTTGCAAATAACATACCAATCTCTAAGTTTGTCCCCATGATTTTGGTGTTAGGATTATATATCGAAAAGGGTTTTGCCTCCTCACAAGTGTATCATCCTCGTAGTCACCTTCCTCTGGTATCGCCATTTTCTACTTGATCGAGTCATAACCACTTTCATCATCACTATCCTGTTTCACTATCATTAGAATAATCAGGATCACTCTCACTATCTTGTTCTTCTACATTATCATTGTCTCCCTCATCAAGATTTTCACCCTCAAAGATTGCTCTCACCCTCAACAAAGATTGTCATCCTCAAGATTTCTCTCACCATCAACATTCTCGCTTGCTTGTTGTTTTTTTAATATCTTCTTATGTTCTTTATATTCCCTTGTTTTTTTTCTTGCCTTCAATTATTTCTTCATCATCAATTAGAAACATTTCTTCTTCCTCCTCATCAAGAAGAATATCACTATCACTAGAAGAACCGAGTCCTCATAGTTATTTTCTCGTGACCAATACATCACCATCACGACTAATATCGCTTATCAAACTCACCTTCTTAGCCTGCTTTTTCCTATCACTAGCATGTTCAATTTGTGTAGGTTGTTTAGCCTGCTTACCCCTTCACAATCATGCTCAAGATAAATCTCAACATATTTATAATCTACAACAAAGATCTAACATCATATTTAGGTCATCATCATCTTTAAGATTTGAAAATGCCCACGTAATATAGTATCGTGCATTCTATAATATAACCCAATTACATCCGTACCCAAAAACTCTCACACATTATCTTTAGCTTCTCAAAATTCAATTCAAAATAAGGGATTTGAAACTTATCAATTTTCCCATAATCATAATGGAAAACATGATGTAACCCAAATAAACTCCCATGGTGGATTTCCACTTCCAAGTTTCTACAATTAAAATACCATTAACATTAATTAAAAACATATTTCTCTCTTGTAACACATGATGATAAACAAAACAAAGTATAACAGGACAAACAAAACTTTAAATATCATGTCAAACAAAACTACAAAGATAACAAGACAAACAAAACTTTATTAGTCTAATTCCAAAGACACGATAGACAAAAGTTTATCGGTGGAGTTCCACTACCAATAAACTACAAAGACAAATCTTATGTTGACTATGGAACACAAAGATGCACCACAAATACGTAAGAGACTATATAATTATTACCCTAAGAATATTAGGACCACAACATAAGGACCACAATATAATAACCAATCTAGTTGATATTTATATAATAACAACCAATTTTAGTAAAGAGCTGACAATACACAAGGAAAGGGGATTAAGTTTCAGACAATAGACATGTGAAGGTAAATAAAGGGGCCACATTAGACTGATAAAGGGGAATAAAATAAAGGGACAAATCAATAAAGAGGGATTTCGAGACACTTGCACCATCTCCTCCACCACAAAACACTTTCAGATCCTTCGAATAACTTTAGTATCCCCACTACAAACCCTCGATTTGACGAAATTTTAAAACCCTAGCTTTTCTTAGTGCATGCGAGAGTTGGATGAGAGAGAGAGAGAGACAGGAACGAAATCGAGGGTTAAACTTTGTTTGAAGAACGAAATGACCCTTGTCTGTAAATCTTTAAGTGTTTTAATTGTTTTGGGGGAAATCTCATATTTTGATATAAGACTTATTCCTTGCAAATTACTAACAGTTAGGCCCGTGGTGCTCGGGTGGTCAAAAGACCAAAATTCCAAACATTGGGTCGCAGGTTCGAGTCTGTGGAGAGACAAGTTTTGGGAAAAATTCAAGACCTGCCACGTCATCGGACAAGTGTCAAATTTTAATATTAAATACCACGTCAGACCTGGTGACGTGTGCCACGTCATCAGGTCAACGCACATGTGGCGCCTTAGGGTTCAAAGTCTAAATTTTTTACTAGAAAAGGACTCAGTTTGCGTTGACTAGAAGAAAGGGGCTCAATACCCAAATACCAGATAAGCTCAGTGGTCGACTTTGCATTTAACCCCTTCATTAAGTTAAGCTTGTGCTAACCACACAAACTTGTTGTATTGAAATTTGGTTGAGTTGTACCTATTTTGAAAGAATCAATAAACAAAGAATGTTTATTGTGAATTTGAAATGTAACTTTATAGTTACTTTGTAAATTAACCTGAGATGGTGACAAGATTATACTAGAAATGATATATATACTGAGTATTGAATTTTATATACTCATAATTAATCTGTTGAAATGAATTATATATATATATATATGATTTTGAAGTAAGGCAAATCGTAGAGGTTGCGATTCCGGTAGTGAAGGAATGTTAAAAAAGTTTTAAATTTATCTGCATGTTTATCAATTATAATATTTATCCGCACAAGATCGGGAATAGAAATAGTCCTGATTTTGGGTAACTTTTGGAGAGACTATCTTAGATCAGAAAATTGTGGAAAAGATATTAAGGAGTCTTCCGAATAAATATGATCATGTTGTTACAACCACTGAGGAGTAAGGACTTGTCAAAATTTTCTCTTAATGAACTAATTGGTTCTTTTTTAGCACACATAGGGAGAATAAAAGGTCAATGGAGAAGAATCTTGAGCATGCCTTTAAAACCAAAGTGGAGGTCTCAAATAAAGGAAAATTTGGCGAAGGCTCTTCTGGACAAAAGCAATTTGGTAGAGGCCGAGGTAGAGGTGGCTACCGTGGTTGTGGAAGAGGTCGAGGAAGATCTGATGTGGGGCATTTTGACAGGCAGGATAACAAAGGAAGGCAGTGCTATAATTGTAACAACTATGGTCATATAGCACGAAATTTCCCGGAGAAGATTGAGAAAGCCAAACAACAAGCCAATTTTGTCGAGGAAAGGAAAGAAGAAGGTAGTCTTTTTCTTACTTATTTAAATCTTAACATAAGTAAGAATGATGTTTGGTTTCTAGACAGCGGTTGTAGCAACCATATGACCGGAGAAAGGGGACTATTTCAAACTATGGATAACTCAGTTCAATTAAAGGTCGGGCTTGGTGATGGTAAGCAAGTACAGATTGAAGGCAAAGGAACAATTGCAATTAAAACTAAGTCAGGTATCAAAAAATTGATTCATGATGTTTACTATATTCCTGGTTTAGCACATAACCTACGTAGTGTGGGTCAATTAATTCAAAAGGGATATTTAGTTCATTTTCATGATGGAATGTGTGAAATTAAAAATAGAAAATCTGAAAATACTATTTTTAAGGTCCACATGACTGAAACCAAAATGTTTCCTCTTGAGTTATCATGCTTATATTCATGGCGAGTCTAGGCTTTGGCATTTAAGGTATGGGCATTTACATTTTAATGGGCTAAAATTATTGGGTCAAAAGAACATGGGGACAGGTTTGCCATCTATTGTTTCGGTTGATAGTGTTTGTGAAAGTTGTGTTTATGGAAAGCAACACAAGCTGCCTTTCCGGTTGGTAAAGCATGGAGAGCAAGATGCCTTTGGAATTGGTTCACGCAGATATTTGTGAACCAACAAAAAATTTATCTTTAAATAATAGCAAATATTTTCTATTATTTATTGATGATTTTTCTCGTATGAGTTGGGTGTTTTTTCTTGCTCAGAAATCAGAGGCATTTGAAAAGTTTGAGTTTAAAGCTTTTGCATAGAAACAAAGTGGCTATGCAATCAAAACTCTCAGAAATGATAGAGGGGGAGAGTTCTTATCTCATGAATTCACTTTCTTTTGCTAAGAAAATGGTATCCGTAGGCAACTAACAGTAAGAAAGACTCCAGAACAGAATGGTGTTGCTGAGCGGAAGAATCGGACAGTTGTAGAAATGGCACGTAGTATGCTAAATGAGAAGGAATTTCCGAATAGTTTTTGGGCCGAGGCGATAGCTACTGCAATCCATCTTCTCAACATATCTCCAACAAAAGCAGTAAGAAATCAAACACCTTATGAAGCATGGTGGAGAGTTAAGCCCAATGTAAGTAATTTAAAAGTTTTTGGTTCCATTGCGTATGCCTTAATTGATTCTATTGATAGTACTAAGTTGGAAAAGAAAAGGGAAAAGTGCATTTTTGTTGGGTATAGTGCTGAAACTAGAGGTTATCGTTTGTATAATCCTCTTACTAAGAAGCTAATCATTCGACGAGATGTGATTTTTGATGAGAACAGTGTTTGGCAGAAAAATGGTGATAAAGATCAGAATATATCTTTTGTAGAAGATGAGATAGGATCAACTCAGTTGCAAGAGGATGTGAGTTCACCCCATATTTCTCCTATGCACAGTCCAACTAGAAGCTCAACTAGTAGTCCTTCTAGCAACAATGAATCATCCCAAAACAGTGGAACTTCGCCAACAAAGATGCGGTTTTTAAGTGATATATATAATTCTACTTATACTCTTTTGGTTGCAGAGCCTTTAAGTTATGATGAAGCTTGCGGAAAAGAAGAGTGAGAATTCAATGAAAAAGGAAATGTCTGCCATTGAAAGAAACAACATAAGACGAGGCTACCAACCCTATGGAAGTGTGCAGAAGCATAAGACAAGGTTGGCCGCTAAAGGGTATGTACAAAAGCATGATGTTGATTATTTTGAAACTTTTTCAACCATAGCTAGATTTGGGACTGTTAGAATAATTTTGGCTTTAGCGGCTTAAAAAAATTGGAATGTTTTTCAATTTGATGTAAAGTCTGCGTTTCCTAAATGGGTTTTTGGACGACGATGTGTATGTTGAACAGCCGCAGGGATTTGTCATCAATGGCCAAGAGGAGAAAATTTACAAGTTAAAAAAGGCATTTTATGGTCTCAATCAAGCGCCGGGAGCTTGGTACAACAAACTTTACTCCTATTTCCTTCAAAATGATTTTTATCGAAGTGAAAGTGAACCCACCTTATATGTGAAGGTAAAATGTAATGATGTGCTTATTGTTTGTGTTTATGTGGGTGACATGATATATATGGGCTCTTCTAATGCTCTTGTTAGATAATTTAAAGAAAGCACGATGATTGAGTTTGATATGACAGATTTGGGGTGGTTACATTATTTTCTTGGTCTTCAAATTCAGTAAACTAATGAGTGTATTTTTGTTTCACAAGAAAAGTATGCTCTAGACTTAAGAAGTTTAATATGCTGAATTGTAAAGTTGTGTCTACTCCCATGAGCACCTGTGAGAAATTGAATATGAATGATGGAACAACGAAGGCTAATGAAAAGTGGTTTAGAAGTATTGTTGGTGGGCTGATGTACTTGACTTATACTCGCCCTGATATTATGTTTCCTGTCAGCTTAGTCTCAAGATTTATGCATAGTCTTTCAATGCTTCATCTTGGAGCAGCCAAACGAATTCTTCGATACATCTGCGCAACCAGTAGTTACGGGATTTGGTATAGTTCAGTTACTAATATGTAATTAGTTGGTTTTACTGACAGTGATTGGGTAGGTTTTCTAGATGATAGAAAAAGCACGAGTGGCTATATATTCAATCTTGGTTCAAGGGTTGTTTCTTGGAGTTCAAAGTAGCAAGCTACCACTGCATTATCTTCCTCCGAAGCGGAGTACATTGCAACAACTTCAACTGTTTGTCAAGGCATTTGGATGAGGAGAATTCTTGCAGATTTGCAGCAAGTTCAGCATGATTCTACATAAATTTATTGTGACAACAAGGCCACAATTGCAATGACAAAGAAT